>JARVGP010000811.1:0-29986 GCA_029876185.1 Mansonella ozzardi | reverse complement strand
GTTTTGGAAATATTTATTTCATGACCTGCTCAATTTTGTTATCAGTGGGTGTTCATTTTTTTGTAAGGTGCTTCAAGAGTGTTTACAATTCTTATTATCACTATTATTGATCTTTTTGGTGCGTTATTGTTTTTTGTTGTGTGAATGATAAGAATATTTACTTCAATTTTGAAGCTCTGTATAAAGGAGATGTTTTCGCCATTTTAAGAAAAATTAATTCAAATACTCGGGAAGCCTTTTAAAAAGCTTTTATTGCCATTTCGAAATAAAAAACGACAATGATTTTTTCATATGATTAAAGAACACCTCTTGAATCAGCTTAATAATTGAAGTTTTGTATTCTTCCAGTGATAATTAACGAAAAAGAAGTGATACGATTTGAAATGATTCAATAGATATCCGAAAAATAAGCAAGTGCAATTTTTTGATGCGGAACTGAATTTTATAAAATGTGAAATTTTAAACTAATCAAATTCGATATTTCAATTTGCTGCATTTCTACAATTACTATGCAATAGTAACAACTATAAAAATTCAAAATTTGATTAAATTGGTTGAATTGTAAAATCGTGCTACTATGTAACTTTTTATTATTAATTTTTTTTCACCGCTGTATGAATATCGGCATCGGATTCAGATTCCTGATTCCTTCTTTCTTTCGATGATACTTTGTGCATTCTAGCGCTGGACTTAGAAGTATCCACCAGCTGTAAAAAAATCAATGTAAAATGGTACCAACGTTGAAATGATAATGAAAAGGACGATATAAATCTTACTGTTAGAACAAAGGTACTATTTATCTGAAACAAAGAGTCTTAAAATAAGAAAGTAATAAAATGAAAGTAATGAAACAAAAAAGTGTGCTAATTGGATATAATTCAAAGCTGAACAAATTATTTCTATCTTATGATTGACAAAAAATTAATTTCGTATGCCATCAAATAAATTTTTCCATTCTTTTTAAAATTTTCTTCAGCAAAGAATTTTTGATTTTACCCCATATTTATCCAAGAATTGTGAAACAAAACGTTTCAGAAGGCCTAAATCATCCATTAAAGGATAATATTTGTTAAATTCATCAGCATAAACACATGGAAATCGTTGAAGCTTATTCAATAATTCTTCTAATTCAGTCATTTTTGTCAGCAACTGAAAAACAAACAAAAGAAAGTTTCCTACTGTTAAAAATTGGTAAGCATATTAATTTCAATTAAAAAAAACAATGAAAAAATGTAATTAACAATCGACTCTTTAGAGAATTAAAATGAAAATTCGCAAAGAAATTTTTTCAGAATGTTAGTTATAAGTGCAAAATATGCATTAACTGAACGATAATCAAATAACAAAGCCTGCTTTTTTGTTACTTTTTAAAAATTATGAACAATATGTATTTTTTGCAAGACACGTTTTACAATATGTATTTTTTGCAAGACACGTTTTACGTGATTATATGCGTACATCCTCACGTTCTTGTTTTGGCCAGTTAACAAAATCCTTCGTTAACGATTCGGCTTCTTCCTTAAATTTTTCGTCATTCAGGATAATTTGGTGAAGTTGATTGGTTAGGAAACGTCGTTTGTGCATTGCTCCTTTAATTGCTGTTATATAGTCGATGATATCAGGTATCGCAAACTATAATTGTTCATTTTAATTTTAGATTCATTAAAATTTTTGATAAATACAAAAAATATTGAGAGGAAAAAAATACTCTGATAATCATTTAAACTAAACTATTGACAAGAATAAGTGACAAATTTTTACAACGCTTTATTGTTTTCTTAGTCTTTTCATAAAATTTCAAATACAGTATCAACTTCAAAAATAAAATGGCTAAATTCCATTTGATATTATTAATTGCACTGCTAATTACCATTACTTATTCATCATCAGTTATTAGTTTTCTCATGCGATCTATCGAAAAATGCTCTATTTTTCAATGCTCATTTTCTTTGTTCCTTTCTTAATTATTTATTCGTTGAACTTGATTATTTATGTATTGGTTAGTTTATTTGTTTATTAAGTTATTTTGCTAATAAAATGATTATTTTGCTAATAAAATGATTTAAGGAAAATATGAGATTTGATGAATTTCAATTTTGATTTTATTTTTTTAACAACGGCATTTGCTTTCTTGTATATCTTTCATTTTGTCATTAATTGGCTCTTAATCGTAAAAAATTTGGAAATAACAACCTCAATGCCAATTTCTTCCGCTTCTACATCTTCTTGTATACGCATTTCAATATTCGCAAAACGTTGTTCTAATTGCGACAGTTCATTATCAATTTGTGCGATGTGATTTGAATCTACTGATGTAGATTCAGTTGTTGTTGATGATGATGCATTTGATATCTTTGTTTACTGATTTATATAACTCAAATTTTTTAACACTGATTTGCAATTCTTAAAATTGCAAATCAAATTTCATTTTAAAAAAAAAAAGAAAACATTGTGTAGAAAATAATACACTAATTGATAAAGTATCAATATCAAGTTACAACGAAACATTTTAATTTGATTAAATATTTAGGGATTGTATACTTCCAAGCGATACTGCTACACAATATTTTTTCATTTATTTTTGTCCTTCATTTAGTTAAAAATATGATCTTTTAATTGTCTTAAAAATTTTTAAATTTTTAAAAATATTTCTTTACCAGTTTTTGAGCAAACGTTTCGTCTGCGCTAGAAGTATTACTGCGTACGACGTTTCCTTGATATGAATGAGTTTTCGGTATTGCATATGTTTTAGCTTGCAATAATTGCAGCTGTGCATTTACATTGGAAATTAACTGATCGAGTCGTTTCATGTATTCTTTTGGTGCAATTTCTTCACTGTATTTACTTATCTGCTATTATAATACCATATTATGTCTATTTGTTTCATGATAACATATTGGATAGCGAGAAAAATCAGAAACTTTTTTTTTGTAATTTTAGAAAAGATAAATTATTCAGGAACAGTTATTATTTTTAAATACTGTATGCTAACAATAATATTTATATGAGAAATCAATAATTTCATTTGACTGCTAATAACAAGAAATATAAATTTATGTTAGATGACTTACTACTTTAATTTGTTTTTTTAAGAGCTATTTAATTTGTTTAATTACAGTTAAGCATGTCATAAAGATAAGAACTAAGTATAAAGAAGTAGGGCAAGAATAAAAACGGAATTTTTCTGGACATACGGAAATGAAATCGTTCAGAAAATCATTTTCATGTTTGCCATACATTTTATAAAAATTTCTTTCCTGTTGTTCAATTTTTGCCAAAGTTTCATTTGCAGCTCTCATGGCCTTTGTAAGATTATCATCTTAATTGAATATTTGCTTTATTAGAAATAAAATTTTTTCCAAATTTCAGTATTTGAACAACCAAAAAAATCTCTTCCATATTTGCACTAGCAAGAATCATATCTTTTCCAGTTTAGAATTAATTTGCATTAATTGATAAGAAATTTCACAATTTTCAGTTTTTTTTTTAATACAATAAATACCAAGAGGTAATCTAGTTCCCGTAAAATATCAAACTTTTCGCAGAAGTCAAACAAACATACCATCTTGGATATTCATTGCCGAGATCTGAACGGAACTACCACTTACTCTGACTTTGAAAAGAAACAATAGTTCCTAAGAAATTTTTCATGTTTTAAGTAGGTTTTGCAAAAAACTGTAAATTTCGTAGATCAAAGTTTTTAACGCTCCTTTAAATTTTGTTGGATTTAGTTTTTATTTACAAAGACGATGAGGTCGAAAAATTTCATTGTAACATATCAATCATAGTTATGTTCAGTGTGTAAATCTTATTTTTTTGTCATCTTCTCTTATTATTACTTAAATTACCAATGCGACTACAAATATCAATGCGATTTCGAAAACTAAATTGAAATCTAAAAAAAGACTTTAAATTTTTTTAACAAATTAAATGAAATTTTATTATTTATAGTAAGGATGATCCGAATCTTTTACAATTGACGCAAAAAAATTTTAGATAAAGAAACATTATCATTCATTAGTTGCATAGTATAAGTCATAACTTTAATCAAAAATATGAATTATACATTTGAAACCTTTTGCAAAGCCATATAGTGCATATTCACTCATTTCGAATAGTTGCGTATCAACTTGTACTCATTTAAAACCAAATATTTAAGCGATAAAAATTTGATCTCAAAAAAAAAACAGGTTTGATACAAATCATTGTTAACGCGTTCAAGCGATTTCATTTTATTTTTTGTTCGGAGACAAGTTTATTTCCCGTATTTAACAAAAAAAAAAACCAATTGTGCTTGCTTTTTCAATACTTTTAATCATTATTTCTTTTACGAGTAAAATCCCATAAATTCTACGTACTGATTACGATAAAATTATGACTTCATGCGGAAGTCCTATCACAAATAATGCTGAATGAAAAACTGTGAGATACAAAGCATATATCCTGCTAACATATGCGTTCAGTATGATGAATATTAATAGAACAGAAAATTGCTATTTTATTTTCTTGATAGTATTTTTTAAAAACGCCACTGCAAACTGAAAGGCGTGTATGACTTCAACTTTCAACTAAAAATATACCAAAAACAATTCCTTAAATAAAACATTTTACCCATTCACATTAATTATTGTTTGATCGCCTAATTAATGGAAAAATTCAGTGCAGTAATTGGAAAGTTTATCTGCTGTGATGATGAATGATGCTTAGTATTTGATATGTAACCCGTTATTACGAAAAACAAATGACACTCAGCAATTTGAACAGTCAATTCTCCAAATAAAAAAAAAATCAAAATCTTTGTGCTCCAGTAAGAGTTAGCATATTTTCCAAATACTATTGAAAGTCCGTCAATTTTAAAGGAAGAATAAACTGGAACAAAATTAGGAAACCAATGTTTATTGTTATCTTTGGAAGAATAACAACAAAATATCACGAATTTGCGATTGATTTCTTACAAGAATATCTATCCAAATTTCTAACCATATTATTTACAGTGAATTGTCCAAAAAATGTGTATTTATATCAATTATCCCTAAACATACTTCTAAATCGACACTCTAAAGTCTTTTCATGAAGAATTCTCTTTCTTGCTATATCTTTTCCTCTTGCCATAGGTCTCACTTTTACCGCGTTCATGTCGTTAGCCTAAAAATTGACATCATTAACAAATAAACTGAACAAAAAAACTGTTCAAGTGATAAGATAACAAAAGAGATATTTCAGTATTTGCTGACAACAACTGTATCATTTCATAATAATTTTAAGCCCCAATTTTTTTTCAAAATATGCATATGTTAAATCCATTTTTTGCTCTTATTAAGCAATGCAACAGTCTTCATAGGAAACTTCCAGAAAAAGAAAAGAAATGGAAACCAAAAAGTGTATATACCCTTATTTTAGATTTATCAAAGGTAGCACAGCCCAGGCCAAGCTTATCCTTCTTCAGAACTGCTTTTATCGGATATCGTCGACCAGTCGCATGACGGCCTAATCCTTCAAATTCATCCCAGCCACTCTTTCGTAAGATACGATAACCTTTATTCCATTCCGGAATTCCATAGCCTGGGTGAAGCACTGGTTTTCGGATTTCCAAAAGATGTGCTATACTACTTAAGTGAGCCTTTCCTACATAAGTACACTTACAGGCATCACAAAAACGCTCAACTTCTAAAACTTTTCTGGATCCTCCGACTTCCAAGATTGGTTCGCATCGTATCCTGAAATTTTCAAGGCATTAAAAAAAAGGTTTTGATTTAAGAAGCTGGAAGTTCCTCACATGATCAGTCTATAATGTTGAAAAATTAAGAAAATTTACAGCGATTTCACAAATGTATTCTTTTATGAGCGTAATCTCCATTAAGTGCACTCATAATAACGAATATTGGAATACGTTCCGATTTGGTGGCATAAAAGCTGTCTAATATCATAACTGATATTTTGCATATAAAAGAATGAGCTAAGAAACTTATTCAAACACAAAACGAAAACATAAAAACACACTTGGATTCTTCTTTTTTATGCAAAATAATCTGTCGGTATATTTCATGATGTCCACATTTCAGTGTAAAATCCGCAGCTGTTTCCCCTGATTTGGCCCTATATTATATTCATATTTATAGAAATTATAGAAATTCATAATTAATTTGGAAACGATCTTCGTTCAGAACACGAAATTTTGACATATAATATTTTACTCAAATAAGAAGATTGAAAATATAAGAAAAGCTTTCACATTTTTTTTACATAAAAAAGTTCTGCAGTTGAAAGCTTAACTAATATTCAACATAGAATCATTTTATCTATAATTTCAAAGGCTACATTAAATGACTGCTAATTTTGGTGTTTAAATTAGTAAGTGGTGATATGAGTAATAAGTATCAACTATTAGTTACATAACTATCAACTATTAGTTACTTTATTAGATCTCGTCCGAATCCGCAATGACCCGAAGATGACTCTTACGGCAAGTGAACCCACTAGGACTTAGGAGAATGAATATGAATGTCAATGGTCCTTCTGGATGATCCAAAACCTTGTTAAGCCAAATGACAGTATCAAGACACTAATATACAAACCGTTTTGAAATGTCTACTCCTATCGATAATAAGTATTTAACAATATCTAAATGACCCGCATAACTTGCACACATCAGTGCGGTCCATCCATACTGATCTGATACATCGATATCTATTCCTGTAATTTTCATTTCACATTACTTTTTATTATGATATTAAATTTCGTTCGAAATCTTCAAGTAAGGTTCTATGAATTTCGATATTCCAAAGGATAAAAATCGATAATTTATTTTCATTTCCTTTATCATATTACTTAAAAAAGTAGTTGTTATTGTTGAAAATAAACCAAGTTAAAAGTTGTGAATCATTTTGATAAATTAATTCCTTTAATTAAAAATATGATACCATTAGAATAAATATACCTTTCCTGCAATAATAATCCATAACACCTTGTAAATTTCCATTTGTAGCATCCTTGAAAAGCTGTTCGGAGTTTTTCCTAATATCATCCTCTTTTTTCACGCTATTATTTGATAATTTAACGAATTTCCGACGATATTTTTTGTTATTTTTGACTCTTTCTAACTGCACTTTCGTCGAGTTATCTAGAACTGCTGAAGTAGATGGTTCGGCTAACAGAGTTTCGTAAAAAGATCGTACTTCTTTGCCCCAAATGGTTGGACTCGAGGAGCTTTCCGTAGCAGAAGTTTGTAGAACAGTAGTAGCTGGATTTGCCCTGATGAACTGGATATGCTTACATTTAACAGTGGACGAGGCACTTCTCGACAGATTCATACTGAAAAATTCCGATTAAAAAGTTTGGAATTATAGAAGAAAAAAGAACTGCTAACGCGACAAAACGAGTTACATACTAAATTTTCGGGAATCATGTGATCTTAATCAGCAAAGGTTGCAACGAGCTAAAAAAGAATTTAACCACTAATTGTTGTAATGACAATTAAAATTTAATTTGAACAATAATAGAAAAGTATGAAATCAAGGATGTCTATGAATATTTCGGAAAATATATAAAAGACAAAAACTAAGATCATACCGAGCATTTATTGGGCGAGCAAATGATAAACTAACTACATTAAATAACAAACAATGGAGATTAGAGATTTATGTATAAAATTGTAAGAAAACAAGTTATGATATAAGTTATGAAGAAATGAGTTCCGAATTTATGAAGAAATGAAATCAATATCAATTCAATACTATCCATCTATAGTTTCGTGATGACTAATTTTTGAACAATATTCAAGTTATATTGCAATAAAACTAATAATTCTCCACTTTAAAAAGCAGAAAAAAACCGCGAATATTCTATAACGTGTATATTTTAGACAATTTTTTGCATCACTTGTTTTCATAAGCAGTTTCAATTTTAAAAATATTAAATAAATACTGTGCAATGTTTTATTGATAGCCAAGATTTAGCAAACAAAACAGTTGAGAATGAAAAACATTTTCATTAAATATTTTTTTTGCATCCTTCTAAAAAAGGAATTTGCTCTTTGTCAAAACGACAATTATTTCAATTAAAAAATTAAAATAAATAAATAGAAAATAGGCCAAAACTTTTTGATTCTAGTATTTTATAAAAAATCGACCAGTACCAAATTTAAATGTGAAATTTAATTTTTTCAATCAAAAAATCACTTTTCCTAGATTTCAGCATCAAANAATTATTTCAATTAAAAAATTAAAATAAATAAATAGAAAATAGGCCAAAACTTTTTGATTCTAGTATTTTATAAAAAATCGACCAGTACCAAATTTAAATGTGAAATTTAATTTTTTCAATCAAAAAATCACTTTTCCTAGATTTCAGCATCAAAAGTTAAAAATAAATGTGAAGCAAGTCTTTTCTTAAATTCAAAATAAAATAACAAAACATAAATCCCCATGCGAAATTCGACCTAGAACAGTAATAGCTTGAATAAAGTTAACAAGGAAAAGAACACATAATTACGATCACGCAAATAAATTATTGGATATTATAACAAAAAATAAATGGCAGATAAATGAAAGGCGTGTAGAAAATTAGAAGAAATGTAATGCTATGTTTGCAATTAATCGGTTCCTACAACTTATACAATTTATTCCTTCCCAAAACATAGAAAAAAAAAAAAAAACGAGGGAAATTAACAATTGAACGGAAGGAAACAAAACAAGATAATTTAAGATATGAAAAGTTGCTTTATCTTTATTATACTGCAGTAACCGATCCAAGTTCTGCAGCAATAGTAGTTGCTTTTAGAGTATGTGGCTCGGAACATTTACTTCTACGAATGCCAACAATCGGTGCCATTCGCTTCGTAAACTCGATATAATTTTTCTGTAGTTCGTTCTGTAATTTCATAAAAATTAAATTCAAACTGTAAAATTCCATAATGAATAATTCATAATGTAAATGGAATGGAGAAATAGATTGAATAAATTAACCTGATAGGCCTGTTGATCAGCTTGGATAAGTTTCCGGTTCTTCTGAAGAGCATCAGCACATTTCTTCGAAAAATCTTTGAAACACAAACGAAGCTTATTTTGGAATTTATCCATCGGTTTGCCTTGTTCATCCAAAATCATATTTGCAAGAAACACATTGGCAATCTTCAAAAAAGAACAATCTTTAATGAAGTTATTAACTGGTATATACAGGAAACATGGAGAATATCTTCTCATCTAAACCAAAAAAAAATATGTGGGAAAGAGACGTTCTTCAATAACAATAATTTGAAGGAAATTTTTGAATTTAGAGATCTAATGAGGACCAAATTGTGAGTAACGTACTTATTTACTTCAATTGGTATGTTGATAAGTTTATAAAAATTATTTACTTCCATTAATATTTTAATAAGTTTGTAAAAATTTGCACATACTTCTATAGGACCTTGATTGACAGTCGTACCAATGCATCCTTGCAATACCATTTGAAGCATTTTAGCATCCGGTGGATTTTGCGCAGTAGCAGCAGCTAATTCACGGGTTCGTTTTTGGACATCTTCAATTGCAACTTCAATTGGCGTCAAAATGATTTGCTCGCGACTCAACACCCGAAGGCGTGTTTTTACATATGGAAAGCTAGAAAAGATATGCGTTCATTAAAGCAAAAAAAAAAAAACAAAAAATTAACAACAAGGTAAGAACTTAAACAAAATTCAATCAACGTCTTTCATAAGCCAAACAATAAATGCAGGTTAGGTGTAAGCTCCGTAAAAAACATCTAAGTTATCATTAATCAAAGCACTATGTTTGATTGTACTAGGATTGTTTCTGGACTATTCCTCTGAACTGTTCCCAATAAACATACAGTGAACATCTTCTTCTTTTTGATTTGTATGAAGCTTTCACAAATACTGTTAATGCTTTAATATGTCGAACAAAATTATAAATTTGAAAGTCGATCCTAAATTACCAATATTGTGTGGTGAGCACAGTTCGTCTTTTGTACTGATCGTTCAAATTACCGTGGGCCCGACCATCTTTTGTAAACGGCGTAGCATAGACAAATCGATACAACTTATGATTCCTCTCGAAATGAGTTGGACGACGATGTCGTTCCCAATTCTCCAAGTACGGTTCTACATATGTAATTTGCAAATAAAGCTTGGTGGAATCCAAACGACTTCGATCAACCTACAGAGTGACTTCAAATATTAATTGGAACAACTTTCTTTGCCCATTCACAAAAAGACCTGAAAATTTAAGCAATACTAAACTGAAATTTAGTCAAAAAAAAAAGAGAGAAACATACAGTATTTGAATCTTTAATAACTTCCACAACTCCTTTTCCAAAACGATCCGTGTAAAATGCATCTAAACGATGGCTGATTTCGGGCAATTTCGTAATTGCCGGTTCTTTATAGATAAATTCGACACCGTCTAAATCACCGAAACGACTCCCATAAAAACCCACCCGAAAATAGGTACCAAAACAACGTTTGTCTGCACTGAAATTTCAACGAGAAGTTTTCAAATTTTGATGACAATACAATGAAGTTTTTGCACATTATTCATACTGTAATTAAATTTAAACATATTCTTCCTAAGGATTTTTTAGAAATTTTCTTTTAAATGCCTGAGCTAGCTTCTGGTAATTATTTATAATAGTATTAGTTATTTGCAAATATCATTTGAACAGAAAATTATTTTGATGAATGTTCAAATCCAGCTGTAGAAAAAATGTAAAATTGTCACATTTTTTTTTTTTTTTTTTAAAACTTAGTGCTTTAACACGAGTGAACAAATATTGAACTCTTAAGCACTTACCTTGGTAAAGGTGAATACCATGCATCGGTAATATCTTCAATTAGCGGTACAGTTGGCTCAATACGTGAAAGTGCTTGACTCAGGCAATTATGTACCTGCGCCAAATGTCGATAATTACGATTTTCCTCCAAAATTGGTGTTATTACCTAATACAAAAAAGTAATCAGAATAATAAGACAAAATTTTTATAAAGTAGCTAGAATTTCACAAATGAAAAAAAACTGGCTTTCATGTAGCTGTAGAAATGATTAATTTCTTATTCAATTAGAAACCTTGTACAGTTGTACCATTGATTCATACATCTGAGCTTTCTCCATAAACTGCGCCGTTTTTTCTACCAAATGTACAAGACCATTTTGTGTAAAATGACGACTTTCGCAAATACCTTCTTCATCGGGGCTAAAGACTCCATCGAATGCGCAAAAATTGTTATGTGAATTTGAAAGCAAACAAAAATTCTACTAAACCATAAAGTAACTGAGTTGATTCGTGAATTATTATAAAAATAATAGGATGGGAAAATTTTTCTTATTAAAATAAAAAGCATTACCTAATAACATCATCTGAAACAGCACTTTCCTCGAGAACATTATCACTAATGGCTTCGAAAGCAGCAGCACCTTTAGGTACATGTACATCATATTCGCGCATAGAAATATATTCAGCAGCTAAAGCGGCTGCATGTAACATGCACTGTGCAGCTTCGGCTGCATTATCCCGAGCTGCATGTTTATTTGCCATATTTATTAACCATGTCAACCTAAATCATCGCATTTTAGAGCCAATTTTGCATAATTCAAAATTAAATTTAATTTTCGAAAAAAAATGAGAAAATTATACAGAAATACTAAAATATAGAAAATGTGTTATTATTATCTAGACTTTGGCAGTTATGCTCTGAATAATTTCAATCAAGTCCAGAATTAAACGGAATAGTCTAATACTTGCCATCGAATACAGTCATATCAATAAAATAAAAACAATGCCTGCCGAATACAGTCATACCAATAAAATAAAAACAATATGCAGGTAATCAATTCAAGTTAAGTAAGGATTCCAATAATCACCAAAAAATATGCCAACCTAAGATCAGGATTGTTTTGATATCCTTTCGCGACACGATACATGAGATCAATCAGCATTTCAAAATCATTTGTGTATTCTTTCATTTTCACTGTATCCGACAATATCATATGCAAATTGAAAACCAAATCTTTTACCTGCAGTTTTAGGCTATGTTTTCTTAATTTCAAAAGTTTAAATCGTATAAAAAAAAAAGAACTGGAAAATAATAATCCATATTTTACGTAATTAACCTGCTCTGAAAAAGTAGTGTTGCGCAACTGTGAATCAACTGAAGCGTCCGTTTCCGAATACGTTAGCACTGTTTTTAAACTACGACGTAAACAATCTTCATTTATCCAGTCACCGTGTTTAGTACCCGTAGAAACCAATGTACTTAATGACATCGTAATTTGCATTTTAACTTTTGAAAAACTTGCTCCGGATTCAAAGCTCTGCCTCATTAATAGATATAACGAAGCTGCAGCCTACAAATTCTTTCATTAAAAAAAAAATCAAATCTAATTTTCATATCACAATGCTTATTCATTGTTCCATAAATTTCTCTAGAAGTTATTTTAAAAGTTTTTCAAAACTATAAGAATACCTGCGAACGAATAGCTGGCAAGCGAGATGCACAGTGTCGTAGCAGATGAAGGCATAATTCACCACACTGTTCAGTTTCCTGCAAACAAATCATCTTCGCCAATTACTATAACGTGTATCTACAAAGTATATTACAGCTACAACTATAATTAAAATTACAGTTAAAACTATAACTACAATTGAAATACAATTAAAACTACAACTACAAATACAACAACAACAATTACTACAATATATACGAAGAAAAGAAGAGGAAAATAGAATGTTTTGAATAAAAATAAGAATTGCATACATGACGAACTAAGAAACTATCGGAAAATAGTATACTTCGAAAATATGTAAATATAGTTCTAACCTGTTCAAATAATAAATCTGGATACTTGATAACTATTGCACGTTGAGCTGCAAAAACATTTTCCAAAGTTTGCACTGACTGATTGCAAGCAAGCATGTGCATCTTGAAAAAATCCGTCGGAAAAATTATTTTAATTTCTTTACTTTTTTTTGCAATAAATGTTATGCTCAATTGCTAATATAATTAACTTTTCTATTCACTTCTTATTTACTTCGACTTTTCACTAATCATAAACTTAATACTGATTAATTTGATACATCTCTATGGGTATTAAAATATGAAAATCCCAACATTTACAAGTATAAGATATGTTATAGAAAACGGTATTCAAATAAAATAAGTGTATTTGAAATTAAAAATGGCAAAAAATGATTCAGCACTATAAAAATCAATGTTGATGATAAACTCACCACTACTTTTAATATCGAAGGTAACACATAAAAAAGATAATCAGAACCGAGAACTGACACCACACGTATGATTAATTCTAATGTATCCAGCACAATTAATGGTATCTCGGTGCAAAGAGTCGCTTCAAGCATGAGATCTTCATCGGTTGCTAAACCAAAAGAATTAATTCTGAAAAATCAATAGCTTCCAAATTCTTCGATACTACATAATGTTCTCATCATTTTATAATGATCGACATAACTTCAAAGTATCTGCATACTATAAAACTGTCAACATGCAGCATCTTAATAGTGAATGATAGCTTATAACTTACGGATAGGTTCATCGCTTGAATGTCCACCGCTACTACCTGTACAACTTTTCCAAGAACCTTTCCCTTGTGAATCTTTGGTTTCTTTACGCCATCGAACACTTTCAGAATCGGCTACGCCACGTGATTTTTTTCGGCTATGCTCTTTGATCGATGAGCCTTCGACATTACTACCTTCCTCCTTTACTTCTTCCATAATCTCAGTGGTACTCTGCAAAGAGCTAGCAGACAATTCAATCGTTTTACTAGCATCCTGCTATGCAACTTCCTAAGAAAATAAATCAATAAAATTTAATTCTTAATATAAGAACTGCCTTAAAAAATGTGACCAGTACTTGATTAGGACAGAAAAGAGATGATCTGAATTCAAAGCATGAAACAGCAAGCTGCAGAACATCTAGGAACTGCGAAATTCGGTTAGACGATAAATCGCGAATCCACTGACGCAACAATGATCGCTCCATATTTTTCAACACCCAACAGAAACATGCTAACAGCTGAATGAGATTTGAATAAAATTTAAAATTTGAAAAACAGAAATCCAAAATAATTCTAATCATAATGATATAAGGCTTCACAGTAATTGGATATGTTTCATGAAAATTATCACCTGACGTGTATTTTCCAATGAAAGTGATGGCTGGATTAAATCAATATGTTTGCGTTCGGTCGGAGGTGAGCAAGGTGGTGAAAAACTTATCCCACCAATTGCAAGCATAACTTTGTCGCTAATAAACGGTGCATTATCCATTTCAGTTGCGTAACTATAGTAAAGAATAATTTAGAAATGGCTATAACCTTCTTCAAATTTTGGAAATCATAAGATTCTTGCAAATTTAAAAACTTGCCCATTAGAAGCGGATGTGGAAATATCACAATTAATACTAGAAGACTTCGAATAAGGATCGTGCAGTTGGGTTGACGCATCCAGAACAATGCCGATCATTGGTAAATATAGAGATGCCACTCGTGCTTTCACCGTGTTATCAAGAAGTCGAGCATCCAATTCATGACTGCTTAGCAAATTACGAACAAGACTTATAGCACTGCAAATACTTCCACAATTGTCGCTTTGCTTTTAACATCAATAAAGTGTGTACAAATAGTAATACAAACCGAACTTTCGAATTAAATAGTATAACGTATAACCACAAGCGACGATATTTTTTGTTTATAAACATCTAAATTAAGACGAGTCTCACAAATTAGAATTTGAAGTGAACTAACCGTGAGTGAAGCAGAGTATTTGATGAGTTAAGAACAGAAGCCAGATCAGCAAGGACAAGCCCAATTAGAAAATGTCGCGAACGAAATTGAACGGTTAGCTCTGCTGATCCAAGTACATTACGTGATTCATTTGGCTGACTTAAAAACCAGAAAAAAGAATAATGTATGTAAAACAGTTACCTTCGTTCAAAATTAAAAAAAACGAGCAAATTCGGAAATTTGGAAGATATATTTCCGGAATTCAAAACTTTGAGAAAATGAATCAAACCTGCTATTGATACTTGAATTTTCTGGGCTAGATGGTTGAATCTGTGAAGAATGATGCAAAGATAGAGATAAATTAGTACTACCGTTCGAAATTGACGAAATTATTGACGCTGCTGACTAAAATTCAAAATGAAGAAATAGAGGGGGATATGAGCAATGATTAATTAGTGGAAAATTACAAACTCCATTAAATCTAAAACTTACATGAAATAAACCACCGGAATGGCTTGCTGACATTTCCTGGAGGTTACCAGCATCAAACGGCAAATTCAACACAATGAAATGTTCATGAGAAGCAATGATACGCAAAAAATCCAATTTAATTAGCATAAGGATCGGGACTATACATGATCCGCTAGAGTTTCTGGAATAGAATGAAAGTAATAATATTCACCAACTTCCCAAATTATGCCAAATGAGCATTTCATCACGATTCACTTGCATCAGGTGTTCAGTCAAGAGCATTTATTAAAGACAAAACAACCGTAGCTCGGTAACAGCTGCATGTGGCTCCGACAAAACTTTATGGTCGACTTTCTGAGTAAATAGTCAATTTGAATATGAACAGTCCAAAAAATGCATTACGTTTCAGGAAGAAAAATATATACAAATATTACTCTATTTTGGCAGCAATTTCGCTGTTAAATTCTCTGATCAATGTCAATACAAAAGTTCGATCCATCAATGAGAAACAATCACGCAAGAAATGGGCCCATGAAATACTGATTGACTGTGACTGAAACAAATAAATTTAATCTTATCCAGTATCTTGATAATAAACACATATTATCTTTCTTCCTTCTTTGTATTACTAAAGTTAAGAAGCTGTAAAACGTATTAATGTGATTGTTACCGTGCTATTTTTTAATGAAGCAGAAATATTTCGTGTGAACAATTAACTGCCATGAAATTACCTGTCTTGGATCTTTCGAAGTTCTTTGGATCACCTCACTGATGATAGCTTTAGAAAGAGCAATCAAATTTTGGATAAAAGCTTCACTGAAGCGAAGTCTACGTGGCAAATACAAACGATTTGAAAGAGATAAATATTCTGCCATTGATTTGACCTACAAAAATGCACCATGAATGAGAAATAGAACAAAACATTAATTTCACCGAATATTATTTGACATATACGGTAAAGAAGAGAGGAATAATTTGACAGCTCAGGTCTAATCTTATGCAAGCACTAAATAAATACTGCATGAAAAAAATCGCAATAAACTTGTTTATAGCAGAAAGTATACCATAAGTTCAAGGAAGAACCAGGAATTAAGGAAAGCCATTTCTCGAGCTGCACCGCTACTGATTACCCATTGCAATGCTAATTCTTCATGCATTATCTGCAAAAGTTTGACATACAAGAAAGAAACTTTAAAATACTGAAAATTCTACGAAAGTAATTTTAAAATCTAAATAAAAACTCGATCAAACCAAATCCAGCACTCAATTATGCAATTAACTATAATTGTAATTTCTAAATAATCTTTCCTATTAATTTCATTCTTTTCAATGTTTCTATTGCTTCTATTACTACTTATACTAATTCAGAAACCAGTCATTTAATAATTTTAAATGCCCATATGCAATTCTGCTACTGAATTCTAATATCAAAAAAGAATAACAAACTCTTAAAAGTAAAACATTTCAATATTAAAAAGACTTATGAAAACTAATTAAAAATACAAAACATAACCTTTTTCGATGCTTTCAGTTCATGATCACTTTCAACAGATGCTTTCATGTAATTTGTTCGCTCGAATTCTCCTTTAAAAAGAAAAAAAATTTCGTTCTATTTATTGATCGACTTTCATAAATTTCTACTTTTCTATAACCATTCTTTTGTGGGTAAATCAGAATATACTAAGACAAAGACGAATCTTTTTCAAATAATAAAGAGTCATTTTCAATTAATTACGAGTCTGATATGACGACCAATGCAAGTGCTGATTCAACAAAAATGTATACAATATACCGAGTAAGTTATTAGGACTGCACTTTGAAAAACCTATACGTATATAGTTTCTAGCTAGAAAAATATCATAAGAAACATGTTCATTAAATAAAATCCTGAACTTTAACTGACTTACTGATAATATTGAGCAAATGACTGCTTTCCGGCGAAGTAGGCCCTCGTAGAATATCCTCCAATTTCGACTCATGCTTATTGCTATTTGGAAGGATAACGGGAGCTTCTAAATCAAAGAAAAATTTTGTTATTAAATAAACGTTAACACCAGTGCTTGGACTTGTAGTACAATCTATCAATATTAAGTAATGCAGTAGATTAACGAAGATAAAAAATAACAACCTTTAAGGGCAATTTTGTGATAATGTATATAGGTCGTAAGAAGTGAACTGCGACCATGGGCATCGCGGAAGCTATTCAAAAGAACGGTACATATTTTGACAAGTTGTCCAAGCACTTCAAAGCATACAGATGACACAGATGCTGCAAAAAAATTGATAGTATTAAAAATGAATTTAAACATTTGAAAATCTATTGAACTAACCAATCTAGCTGAAAATCTCTTGTGGTATGTCACGATAATGATATTTATATAGCACAATCAAAGAATGGAAGGACTAAAACTTCATGAAATTTCAGAATATATAATGTTGAGTAATATCTACAAGTCATAGTTCACAAGAATAAACGTCTTAATTTAGAAATCAATTAAAAATTTCTTTTTTCTGTTTAGATAAGTCCCGACTAAATTCATCTAAAAAGTGCATAATTGAATATAACGTAACAAACCAGTATATGGAGGATCTGCAATTAAAGCCAACAGCTTATCCAATATAATATATAAGAAAGCAACCATCGGCTCCGGGCGAGCTTTTATGATACTTCGTATTGCATCCTTCAAGTCGACTTCCGATACTGGTGGATTCTTTTTATCGTTTACGCTTAAAGACTGGTACGCAACTAGAAACTTGTCCAAATGAGAATCCTAAAAATAATAATTAGAAGTACATTCTAAATTATTTTTCTTCACAGGAAAAACGACGATTCCATGATTAAAGCGATAAATTAAGCTAATTTAACGATTTTTGACAGAATAAAAACATTCAAAATTAAAACAATCACGATCTACCTGTGTATGAACTGTTGTAACAGCTTCAAGTTTAATATCAAAAAGCGGTTTGTGTCCTTCCAGCCATCTAACATTTGGTAAATTAACATCCGGTGATAGATACCCGTAACATTGCGGTAATTGTTCTAATGCAATGGGCAAAGTAAAATCACCAGTTTGCAATCGTCTGTCTTTGAGCAACGGAATCCAAGAATATCCTATGGGTATTTTTACTTCATCGCCAACTTTGTTTGGCTTACAAGAAATGTGGAAAAAAGTGAATAGTAGATGATGTCCATCATTTAAGTCAACCGGTAAATTGATTTTTATTTCATCACAGAAATTAGGCATTCTGAAATTAAAATTTTAAAAAGAATAAATTTCATCTTAAAATCTGGGAAAATTTTTTTTTAGATTTTTTTTTTTTATTCACACTGTTAATGTCATAAATATCATACCACAACATTTTCTCTAAATTTTTACTATTCAATTACTCCAAGAAAAAATCTAGTTAAATAATCAGAATGGTAACTTCATATGTATTGTGCAACCACTAATATTCCTTTTTGGATTTTTGATAAAACTATTCATATTTTAAAATTTCTGGATATTATCATGCCATATTATATCAGAAGACAAAAAAGTTGGGTGAAATTAATTTGTAAAATCTTACATATCCCGTATAACACTTTACTCATTTGTTCCTCAGATACAACTTTATCTACAATTTAATTGAAATATATTTCAATAATTACTTGTTGTGATAGGAAACAGCAGTATCAGCAAAAAAAGTAATATTTGGTGCACTGGATTTACCAAATACAGCAAAAATGGGCTTTTCCTGAGCATTCATCAATTCCACATGTACAGCAATGTTACGTGATGGACCAGAACGACTGGATAAGTTTACTGATCGAGGATATACGTAAAGTAGGTTTCTAGAGTAACATCAATTCATCAAGAAAAAACGGAAACAATTTAAAATATGAGCAATATTTTGTGAATTCAACAACTTACCTATAGATAGTATTTACTGCATAAGTTCCTTTACTTGGAAATTCTATAATTTCCTTGACGATATCCGCTGCATTACCGGAAACGAATGGATGCACACGAAGAAGTTCAGGCGTAAGCCGAAAAATGGACAAAAATTTTTTAGAACGAAATTAATTACTAATTTAATAACATATCTATATGATTAATCTAAATCCTGAAGAACTAATAAGTATTATATTCTCAAACAAATGCAAATTCTATCTTGTTTCCAGAAACCCAGTTATTCGTACAGATTCTGCATGAAACTAATATAACATTGAAATCTAAAATAATACTAGCTAAACTGATACCTCATTAAAGACTCGGCACATCCACCTGCCAATTCCATTTTGAATTTAACTGGGAATGTCTTCAGCCGAGCTAATTTGGAACCACCTTTTCGACAATCCGCAAGCATTTTGAAGAGATCCTCATCAGTTAGGCGTTCCGCTCCCTATTATTGATGACCAGAGAGTATAAAAATGGAATTTAAACTAAACATAAATTTCATTTCGACCAAGCAAATTACAGATTTCATACGGTCAATATGGAGTTCCCAATAACATCGCTGCTGAATGGTAATCAATAATCACAACTGGATTAAGATACAACATGAGCCACGATTTTTTGAAAACCCGTAATCATACATTATCAGCAACGTTTGGATAACAGTCATCATGAAATTTAATAATTCTTCCAAATCTTTGAAACAATATAGGTCACATCACATAAAATTTATATCCCAAATAAAAAATTATTTTTGTTTAAACTACCTGTCTAAAGAACGAATTAAAACTGAGCAGCAGAGGTTGTGAGTTACTTAAAGAAGTAAACAGAGAACCGCCATCTTTCAGTAATGAGTCAGTTTCGAGACTCCATTCCACTGCAGTTGCACCACTTTGCGAGACAGTCGAATGAAGTCCTCCAAAAATTTTACGTTTTTGCGATGGTGTACGACTTTTTTGAGGTTGCTGCGCTCCTACAAAAACTGCACCGGCTGAAGTTCCGCTACCCACGCGGCGAAATGTTCCGGATATTGAGTTTGGTGTTCGATCTAAGAGTAAGATCTCCTTTAATCCATTATTTCAGTTAAATTTAAACGTCGGAGAACAAAGTTTTAAAACAGTCCATTCAAAAGATATATCTATCTATCTTTTATATATATATATAGTTCAAAAAATATCAAATCCCTCCGAATCCAAAATTTTTAAAGATAAAACCAATTCACCTATACTGATTATACTCTCCACATCGAATAGTGTAGCTGATGAAGCCGGTATCCCATCCTGTCCTATAAAAGCAACAGAAATTATAATTAATGAAATTAGAAGTTATACTTAATGAAATTGAAAAGCAAACATTTCCCAAAAATTTTTGAGGTATTTTGCCTTATCAGCTTCAGCAATTTCAGCTTGCTGTAAACACTGGGCCTGAATAATAATTTTCTGAACAATGCCAGCAGTGAAATTCTCTACTTGATTTGTCCGAAAACCAACAATATTCAAAAAAATATAATTCGAATAAAACAAAAAAAAAACACCAGAAACAGAGCTCGCAACCATTCCCATTAATACTTCCGCCTTATCCATATGATGTGATCCAGTAAGGATTTGATTCAGATCAATAGCAAACCATCCAAGTGGCATTCGAAAAGCACCAAGTCGTTCACAATATTGTTGCGCTGTTTGCATTAACCGTTCCTTATTTTTATCTTCTTTTAGATATGGCTCGCATGCATCTGCTACTTCGCATGGTTGCAATACTTTTTCCAGCTAAATGTCTAAATTCAGATTCGAAAATTTTGAAGAATTTTCCAAAATTAAATTTTAACCATTAATATTTTATTTTTTTCTACCTTGATAACAATAAATATATCGTTCAGTGGTTGACTTATACTGAAGACTGCTTGTGTACATTTGCTTGCTTCATCCACACAATCAACGTGCTGCGAGATCATTGCACGGAGCGAATCATCATTTAAATCAAAATAAAAATTCTCCGATACCTGAAAACTTATGGTCACTCAGTAATCGACAGTTCTTGATGTTCAATACTATTCAATAATCCTGGATGACAACGATAGCAGAAGATAATGCTATGTAATTATAAAGATCCAGATCCGAATTAATTCTCCCTTAGTAATTCAGCAATTTTCAACAGTTCGACAACGTTCGTTAAAAATTTTGATTGACAAAGAATGATTACTTAAAAATGTTACAGCCTTTTTTGAAAAAATATAGCATACTGAATGCCTACCTTTCGTCTTTCCTTCAAATCATAAAGTGCTATGGTACCAAAAACTGGTTCGAATGAGGGTTCGAGCTGTAACTAAAAATTCAAAATTGTTAAGATTAAATTAAAAAAGTCCTGCAAAGCTATGCTTCTCTTAGTTTTTATTGAAAATAAATCCCAATTACTATCACGCAGAAATATAAATAGAATGAAAAATGGTAAAGATGTTTAGAGTTACATTTTATTTTTCAAGCATACGATGCGAATATCAGCGTGATTGCTTTTTTACTTGTAAAAAAAAGAACAACAAGTTGTCAGACTCTGAAATCTTTCGAACAGACCAAAATGGGTGAATCAGAAGAGATTGAAACTTCGAAAATTAAACTACCAACCTCCAAAACTTTGATGAAAAGTTTCTGACCCGTATGTTCAGTCGGAAATGGCGCCACGCTTCGACGTTCAATTACATCAGCCTTAACAATTCTGTTACATTACGAGGCACCATATTTCCAATTCCCAGTGCACTTATAAAAGACCTTTACATAGCTTAACAAATATTTCAGGTTAAAGGTTTAGCGAAAAATAGTAAAACTATTTTTTGTATTTTTAGATGGCAGAAATAAAACTGTTATATTCGTCAAGAAATAAATTAAAAAACTAAATCAACAGCGTGGTACAAACTTCAGGCTGGGGTGGTAGCAAGTTTATCAATGCATTTTGCCGATGAGCTCGTCTTCGGACTTCATTTATTTGATCAAGCTGTGTGTTTGAAATACGCTGCACAACACCTGAAAAACGCTGCTGATTTCAATTACATATATTTTGACAGTAAATTCCTATAAATGACGAAAAATCACTTCTAAAATAATCAATAAATTTGGCTTTTTCCAATTCTCATAATTATCAATAGATCAAAATAAATCTTCCATTTAAGTTTCTTTTTTTAAATCTATAAACCTGGCACTAGGGGATCACAAGCAGAAGAATGAAGTTGATGAGGTGCACGCAAGGTATCATCTCGATTCGCTCCAGATGATGAGCCAACAGTACACATCGAATCAGATGAATAGTGTGAGCCGAATGAATCACGTTTTGCGATCTGTTATTACCAGTTTTGAAAGTATATTAAACAAAATATTTTTTAAAAAAGTTACGTATCAAGACACTTGAATTGGATTACTTTAAATCAAACTACTGAATTTTTCCATTTTATCTAACAATAATAGGAAATATGCTAACGATTGTTGAAGTTGATTATCATTTTATTTTAACAAATAAAATATATAACTATTTGACCTGATAACATTTTAAATGAATGAAGAGATAATTTAACTTAGCAAATTTAGAAACTTAGGCTTTGTAAGCTTTTCAGCAATAATCATTTCCTTTTACAATTACACTAAATGAATTTCCAACACGCACAGGGTCATCTATGATATCACCAATCAGTTCATAGAAATTTCGAAAGATATCAAAATTTTAAAGAATTTCGGAAATTGTATTCAAAAATTTATAACGAATCGAAAACAATGAATAACTCTTGCAATGGGGTGGCAATAATTTTTGATGTATAAGATACTTACTGAATTGAAACGAAATTTGAATAAGAAAGGCAAATATCTATTCAGTCTAGCAAGCATCATTACATTAGGCGATATTACTGTACTCAAGTTGAAATGCATAAAATTTTATATTAATTTAGCTAAAAAGTACTTTTTTCATATACATTTTCCTAGCTAATTTCTTTCAAAGCGCTGCTGAATAGCATATCGTAGGCATCTAATCTCATGTTAGATAATTTCAGGAACAAGATTATAATTAAGGCCACTTCTAAAGATTCATATTTATGGTTATTGATGCTTTTTACCTGATCCTCGCCTACTGTGCTAACACTCCGTCCGATAGATCGGTCAAAATCCACTTCAAAAATTTGTTTTGGAGTCGTTTGAGCAATAATCGGTCGTTCCATCAGTAAGCGATTATATGCTTCACCACTTGAATATTGCAAATACTTTCGCTGTACTAACGAAAAACTGTTGTTATATGTTTGTATTATATCTTCTACCAGCGGATCGACACTGGAAAAAGTTTTTGAAAAAAAAGGAAAACTGAATTAATGACGCCAGTAAATAGATAACAACAATTGAATCAAATCTTCAATAAACTTATAGTTTTGAAAACTCAATCTAGTGTTTTACTTTTTCATTCAGAAAAAAATTAAGAAACCCTGAAAAATTTGATGGAACCGGTGATTCGACCGTAACCTGATCTCGACACATCAAACGTACTTCGATATCATCGACCGGAAATTCTGCCACCCTGAAAGTAATAATGGAAAGATGAAAAAGACAGATGTTCCGAAATATAAATCCGGTGTTTACTAAAAATACACTGTTTTATGGATTTGTAACTTAACGATTCACAGATTCACAAAATTCTAGTTAGAAGTAAACTTTTTAAGAATGATTAAAGGAATATATGTAAAGAGCTGTTACGCGCAAACCTTCTCAAACTATTGTTATTGGCAATATGTTCATGCACGGAAGAGTTGATTTTTCGTTGCGACAAAATTCCCTCCACATCTAGCGGTTCAACTATCTCAATTAAATTAATCTGAAAATGAAGAAAAAAATTTGTTTTTGATTAAATTTCAAATTAAAATTCTGCGGAAATGCTTCATTTTAGCTATCGACAAATTCCACTTGCACAAAAGATGAAAAAGGATGTTTATGTCAAAACATTCGTGAAAGAAGCGATTAAAAATGAAGTTTATTCGAAAACTATTCAGTACTATTCTTTTATTATTACTAAGTTAGAAATTTTGCTATAATCAATAATTCCAACAAATGTTTAGTGTATTGGCAGACACACCTTGCGTAATTACCGTGATAATGAAAGACTGTCTTTAATTAATAAGTCAAATTCTTAAACCTTTTTTAGTTCATAACTTAACGATTTCAAATACTTAAGATTTCAGGCAAAGTTGCAACTTCAAGGATGATAATATCTTTCAGGCATACTTAGTTAGATTATATAAAACTAACAGTTTGCGGACTACTACTATCTGCTGCATCCATTTGCATGGTACTTTGTGGATGCAGTAATAAACTTCCCATCATGATATGTCGACGTATATCAGCTGCAGTCATCCTGCAAATAATAATATCAAATTGAAACTGAAAGAAAAAAAAATTGACAAAAGGACCTAAATCTTAACTTTCTTTTTAGAAATAACAATAATTGTTACGAAAATTTTAAAATAATTTTTGAAATTGTAAAAAACAAAGAAAGAAAGAAGTAAAAGTGATTTTATTAACTTGTTTCGTTTCAAAGCGAATGCCCGCTGTCCACCAGTGCCTTGTGATGACATAACAAATAATGCTATACTTTTTAGCAATGGAATATTATTAGATTAGCCATATGCTAAAATAATTAGTTAAAATATTATGAAATTAGCCATATGCTAATAATCGAGTTAATCAACATGGCAATCAAGATATTTCCCGATGTAAATGACAGATTTTGGCAAATTTATTGGCAATCAAGATATTTCCCGATATAAATGGCAGATTTTGGCAAATTTATTCCTTTTTATTCTACGAAGGCTACTAAACATAAAATAATTAAAATATAAAAATGAACATAAAGTAATTAAAATATATAAACATAAAATAGATGTATGTTCATATGAATTATGAATAACAATTAAAATCAATTTATATGAACAGATACAAATATAAAATTATCCTTTATACAAAAGTTATAAGCTAATTTAATCAGAATAAAATATTGAATGATATCTGAAATTGATAACAATGATATTTTGAAGTTAATAATTATATTAATTACACTCATATTTGATCTTTCAATAAATCCATATTCTACTACTAAAAATTTAATCATTAACTTTCTATATGTAATCAATTTCATTTTCAATTACCGAAATAATTTTTTTCAGGAAATAAAGGAAGGCAAGAAAGAGAGAGAGAGAGAGAGAGAGTGCAAATTAAAAAAAATATAAAATTTTAATACATTTATGAAATTTTTTCATAATGGAAGTTTCCTCTTCAATTCATTTACGTTGGGTTTTGTCCGTGATAGCCTAAATATAGAAGATATACAATGAATTCAGTTAGGTAACTGATGTGTCGAATTAGTTAAATTCCACCAAATCAAATTTAAAATACTAAAACTACAAATTTTAAACGAGGAATTCATTAATTCATTAACATTTTAAGATACTAGAACTACAAATTTTAAAACGAGAAATTTATTAACAGGATTTTAATCCTGTCAGAATCTCTCTCAGAAAGTCTAGCATTCATTTCTTAAACGATCAACTATATAAATAGAACTATTCTTTAGAAGATTCATTTCACTGAAACTGAATCAATAGATACATACAGGTAAAAATGAGGAAAAGCAGTGATAAAATATAGGAAACTAATGAAAATAGAAAATTTTAATGAGAAAAAGAATCTTTGATCAAATTTATATTCCTTATACTAATTCAATAACATTATAAATTATACAATATATAGTGTAACAGTTAATTCATTATTGATTTTTGTTGTAATGAAAATTTAACATTGTGCTACTAATGAATTATTTGCTTATTTTAATTTCACATTAGAATAAGTATTTAGCTAAGTAAATTTTCCTTCAAATTATATCATTTCATTAATTTCTATTCAAATATTTACAAGAATAAAAGCATATGTTAAAGGAAAAAAGAAAAAATAGCACCATATAGGCCTGACATCATTATAAATTGACAATTTTATGAATAATAATAATAAGCGTCTTACCTTTAACACTCCTAATAAATTGCTTCTATCACTTCTATAAATTTTCAAATTATTTAAATCAAAAAAACTTCCTGAGAAGAAGAAAAAAGCTAATCACAGTTTCTTCATTGATTCCTTTGAAATTAAAATTTTTTTTCCAATTTCAATGATGCCTGTTTCGTTTCTTGTTGTTTTGAAAATTTCAAAAATTTTGCTTTTTTTATTCTATTTCTTCACAATGATATTGATGTGTTACATATGATTTTTGAGTGATAAGTATTATCACGACATCAAAGCTTATCATTGATATTAGAAAGTGAAATATATCGTTATCATATAATATGATAATATGTATTATAAAGCAATGCATGAATTCAGTTCAGTGATTTGTTAATGTAATTAATTTGACAATTTATCAGCAAGCTTTTCTCAACACTAAAATATTTCGGAACTTTTTTTCTTCAAATGATAAATTAAATGATCATTGATTTTTTCTCTAAAAAGTTTTGGACAAGTCGAATTGCAGTGAATTGAGGAAAAGTTTGGCTCAGTTGATTCAGAAAAAGTTTGGCTCTTATGCTTGGACATCAGATGAAGCATTTTTTATTTTTTTTTTTTGATATCAATTTTTGTTAACAAGAATTGGATCATTATTATGTGTATGAAACAATAGGAGATTCCAGAAAATAAGCATATATCAGATATGCTAAAGCTTTGCACTGAAATTATAACATCTTATTATGCAGTTGGCCAAGCAACATTTCATTTGATGCCTTATTCGTATATTTGTATTTGGATTATTTGGAGGATTTGACTAAATTGGATTATTGGATTTTGCTTAGGATGCAATTATTTTTTTTCAATTATTGTTATTTATTATTTGTTATTTTTATTTATTATTATTGATGCAATTATTTTATTTCTGTAATGCAGTTATTTCGGTTTTTCCGACAGTAATAATTTTTTGCATTCAGCAGTTTCTTTTTATATTTTCGGTTTTTCCGACAGTGCATACAACCTTTGATACCTATTTGTGTTTGTGCTCAACCTGAAACCATTTAGTTAATACTGAAAAGGCAGCCAAAAAATAGTTGGCTAATAAATAATGGATTTTGACTTTATTTTTTCATAGTATTAGCCTCACATATTGCTGTTTCTATCATTTCAATTCTTACTTTATTTGCATTTTGGTTAAGATTGAATGATAGAAACTACGAGAATATTTACATATGTATATAAGTTCAAAAAAAATTCCAAAAACTGATGAAATTAATACAAATTATTTTAATGTTTGCAGCAAATTGAATGAAATTTTATTAACAGCAAGATACGATTCGGATTTTCTACAATTGACGCAAAAAAAAAAATCAAATTAGATCAAAAAAATATTATTAGTTCATTAGTTGTTATCTTAATAAATAAAATGAATAAAAAAAATTGCAAATCTTCGCTAACCAAATAGTGCATATTCATTATTTCGATGTTCACTCATTTCGAATAGTGCATATTAATTTAAAATCAAATATTTAAGAATAAAAATTGTGGCTTTTATGCTTTGAAAACAGAGCCAATTAATAAGGACCTGATATTAATACAACTCATTGTAAATGCATTCAAGTGATTCTGTTACACTTCCGCAAACGAAAATTAATAAATGCAAGGTGCAATTAGTAAGTAATTTTAAAATTAATATATTAATTCCATAACTTCTATTCCATAAAAATTTCCGGTATCTACGGCAGTCCGAATCGTTCAAATAAAAGTTTAAATCATGAAGTAGTAGCAATTGGTTATGGTGTTAGAAACAGGACAAAATATTTCATCATCAGAAATAGGTATATCAAATTTTTACAAATTTTTAAGAATCAGGATTTCTTTATTTTAAATTAATTTCAGCAATAAAGAGAATCGATATAGAAATATCGAAATAATCTCTTTTTTATATTCGAAATATATTTGACTTAATTTCGCTTCTATATTAAATCATTGCCATTTATGTTGCAGTTGGGGCGAGAGCTGGGGTCAAAAGGGATATGGTCGAGGATCTTATGTGCAGTATTGGCCGGGAATCATCCATGCCATTCTTCTTTAAGAGAAAATTACAAAATTTTGTTATTAATGCAGTTTTTCAGTAGTATTATTAAAATTGAAAAACGAGTTAAATATTTTATCATTCTTTTTTCTCTTGTAAAGGATCATGATAGTAGCATTACGAAAATCTGATGAAAATCTGATTCAACAATATGCAACGAGGCAGTAAAATTTAGCATGGATTGTTTAGGGAATATTTTATTGGAACCTCAAAATTAAAGTAAATATTCTTTTTATTCATTAGAGCAGTAAATAACAGTGCACTAGAAATACAAATAATAGTGATAATAAGAATTGTAAACACTCTTGAAGCACCGTACAAAAAAGTGAACACCCACTGATAAAAAAATTGAGCAGGTCATGAAATAAATATTTCCAAAACAATTCTTATTATCAAAAATTAATTTTGATAAAAATTTTTTCATCAGCGATTTTAATGTAATATTAAACAACGATCTTGTTAGTCTTTCATAAAAAAAGAACAATTTTTCGATTTACCAATGAAAGCATTATTTATTTTATACTTTGTCAGTTTCGTTCTTCTTATAAAATCCATCTGACGAATTTTCTTCTCTGCAAGGAGCTATATCAATGGTGATAACTATGAAATTCTGAAAATGGGATTCCATGAAATCCTAAAAGCAATCTTCGGGCCCGCATACGAATTTTAAAACCTTCTATGGAAATTTCCTTCCGTCTTAATGTAAAATATAAGTCATATTATTTGGAATGAATTAATGCCTTACACTGGCTACAAAATATGGTACTAATAAGAAATTTTAACTTAATATTTAATGGAATAAGTTAAGCAACAATCTTTTGACTGGGCAATTATGTCGAAAACATCTGCACAATCAAATCCTATTGTTAATAGTAAAGGCAAATTTTATTTAATTTTCAGATTTCAATATGTTATAAAGATAGCAATAAAAAAATTAGCATGCAATTGCATTAAAGCGTTATAATTTGAAAATTCTGTGCAACTGAAAGGAGTAAAATTGGTAATGCGCAATAATGCAGTAATATCTCATTTTCCAGTTGAAAACGTCAAACTTATAGCTTCATATTGATTCTTGATTGGAAAACAGTTTTCATTTTTGGCACTGTTGCAGTAATAAACAAAGCTGTTCAAGTCCGTAAATCATCATAAAATTTTCAATTTTTAGTAGCAACGAGCAAAAACTTCCGGATTCCTTTTTCTCCTACTTATAGTGCTGTTAATGAATTTCATTTGAAAATAGTGAAAATAGAATTACTTATATTTTTTAAAATTTCTCGGCAAAATTTCCTCGTGAAATATGGAATTTGATTAGTTTAAAATTTCACATTTTATAAAATTCAGTTTCGCATCAAAAAATTGCACTTGCTTATTTTTCGGATATCTATTGAATCATTTCAAATCGTATCACTTCTTTTTCGTTAATTATCACTGGAAGAATACAAAACTTCAATTATTAAGCTGATTCAAGAGGTGTTCTTTAATCATATGAAAAAATCATTGTCGTTTTTTATTTCGAAATGGCAATAAAAGCTTTTTAAAAGGCTTCCTAAGTATTTGAATTAATTTTTCTTAAAATAGCGAAAACATCTCTTTTATCGCAGAACTTCAAAATTGAAGTAAATATTCTTACCATTCACACAACAGAAAACCACCAAAAAGATAACGCAATAACGCACCAAAAAGACCAATAATAGTGATAATAAGAATTGTAAACACTCTTGAAGCACCGTACAAAAAA
>JARVGP010000810.1:1677-29342 GCA_029876185.1 Mansonella ozzardi | reverse complement strand
AAAAAAACTGAGAAACAATTTTTAAAATTAGGATTGAGTCTCATAGGCTAAGCGAAATAACGTCATGAAATTCCTTATTATAAAGCTATTCGACAAATAAAAAAATTGAAATAGTAAGCTTATAGTAAGCTAATAAGGCTATTTTTATAAAATAAGGCTATATGAGAAATATTCCCTATTTGGATTGGGAAACATTCACATAAAAAGAAATTCTTGTGGGATAGTTTTCTCATTCCATACAATTTATTAGGCAGAATTATCAATCGTAACTTTCATTTAACAAAAAAAAAAAATTTTTTTTTTCTTTGCTTTATTTATATGAATTTTAGTACCAATTGAGCCATAAGACTTATAATAAATTGAAAAAAAGAGCTGGGAATTAGGCTTGAACATGAGAAACACTGAAATTTTAATCAATAAAAATTATTTTTATTGATTAAAAATTATTATTTTCAAATCAGAAAGCCGAATTGAATTTTGTAAATGTTATCAGATAGATGACTTTTATAAAATTATCAGTGTTTAAGAGTTTACATTTACATTTCAATTATTGTGTATCATAAATAGTATCATAAAAATTAAATTTTTTCATTTTGTATGTTTTTACTGCATAGTGTTGAACAAAATGCCTTATTACTTTGTGATATCTTATTAATGTGTGTAATTTATTCGATACAATGTAATACTTTGCATAGTGCTCAATTATTTTTATTATTTGATATTTTATTTTTCGAATTTTTTTCAAATGATTGTAAAAAGATGAAAATAGTATAAATATACCATATTATTGTAATGATTTCAAGTTTTTTTTTTCAATTCTAATTAAAGTAATATCTGTTATATTTCAGATATATTGCATATAAAAATTAGCCAAAAAATGGATGAGAAATAAATAATTAGTAATTAATTAAATTAATTCAAATAGCTAAAGTTTAGCTAACATTCAATTCATTGATAGTTGATGGACCTAATTTCTATAATGGAATGAAGCTGCAAAGGATAGTTCGGCCTTATGTGGAAATGGAAAGAATGTTTGTGTTTCAGTGCGAAATATTTATGTATGTATAAAATGGATATGGATTATTGACAGGATTGAAATATGGCAATGGTGCTTTACATGCGAATGTAATTCACGTGATTTGACTTACGTTGATTCTTTGGGTTAGAATCTAAGACGTGAAATTTTTCAACATCGGAAAACGTGCAGTTTTAATTTCAGCATGTAAGACGTGCAGTTTTTATTTTGAAAAATTTCAAATTTTTATTATTTCAGAATTTGGAAGAATTTGGAATTTTTTCAGATTTTAACATTCGAAATTTTTGAAATTATTTGAAAAGAAACTGAAATTTAAGAAAAAAAAGAACTGAAATTTCTCTTTCAGAATTGCCATCTTTTAGAAATTTATTTTTGACTAAATTTTAAAAATTGATAATACCATTTTTGTGATTGCTAAAAATAATGAAATTATGATTGCTAATTGACAATGATTGTATAATATTATAGCTGGAATACAGTTTTGAAGTTTATTCGTGATAATGGATCATACTGGCAGGATTTCATTTCTTTTTTTTTCATAATATTTTAAGGAAATGATTGATTTGCAATTATTTCTTCTTTAAAATTCATCTATGTTAAGCTATGGTGAAATTCTTTGACATTCAATGCAAAAAATAATTCCATACATATAGCAGTGAATGGAATTGTTTTTTTTCTACCGTGAAAATAAAATATACGACATCAAAATTTACTTTTTTTCAAAATTCATTTGCACTGAATTGCAGTTACATCTTGAAGAAAACGTCGAACAAAACAAAGTATTGGCAAAGCCCTTCGCGGTATTTAATTCTATGCAAGAAGGAACGCGACGCACTTCATCGTTGTTTTCAAATCGTGTCTTACTGAATCTTTTCAGCTTTTGTGTCCCAGGTTTCTGTAATTCAAAGGCCAAACTGCATACAGAGATGACTGAACCGGTCGTAATTCCTGCTCGTGGTAAACATACAGCAACTGTAAGTATATGTAACAATTAAAGTCTTTTATGTAATAATTATATGCAATATCTGAAAAACTTGTTTGAGATATCATAAGGTGATACTTATGGTATATTGTAAAAGTGTAAAGCTAAAAATTGTACCGAAAGGCATGTAAAATGTTATGGCCTCTCATGAAGATCTGCATGAAAATTCAAGTTAGTGAAAATTTCACAAGTTAAGGTATTGGTATTATGCTAAATGGCTAAAGCAAAACTGGCTTGATATTTCCTACTGTATTTCTTATAGAATCTGCAGCCGTAAAATTGATCTATTATAATCTTTGACACTTTAAATTTAACGAAAATTAGAAATTTGGATAAAGAATTTTAGTTGAAATTGAACATAAACCCGACTTCAAATTATGACGATTAAAACGCATAATTTATGGATTCTTAGATGTCCAATAAAAAATTTCGTTGAATTTTAGATCATATTTCTTCATGGTCTCGGTGACAGTGGTCATGGCTGGTCTTCAGTCTTCGCAAATGAAATACGACATGATCATATCAAATACATTTGTCCACATGCGTGAGTTCCACTTTCTGTTGGGAAGCAGGCAAAAGGCCAAAAATTAATGTATTAAAAATTCATCATGTAACAGGTTCACTATGAAAAGTTTATCGTTTAGATGAAGATGACTGGATCTAAATATCACAAAGCATGAAAAAAATGATTGACTTTGTATGTGTGAAACGCTAGAATTATAATGTTACAGGTATTTGTCATCATCTGATGAGTTCAAGAAAAGAATTAGAAAAACTTATTCTTGCCCATCCATTCTGCTTTTTCTACGCACCCTACATTTTTAATGAAGCTTTTCTCTTCCGTATCCTATTTGTTATTGTGACTGCATGAAAAAAAAAAGGCAATTTATTGCTTAGAGACAGCACATAAGATGAAGTTTAGTTATTCCATATTTTATGATTATTTTTCTGACAATAGTTAAAATGCTTAATTTGTAACGATTGATATTTACAGTCCAACAAGAGCGGTTACATTAAATTTTGGCATGCAAATGCCTGCATGGTATGACATATATGGGTTAACACCAGACGCAGAAGAAGATGACGAAGGCATCGATGAGTCGGCAATGATCGTACATTCTATAATTGATGCTGTAAGTTTTGCTAAATCATCTTTATCATCTGCTCTTTTCAAATCACTGAACGCAGATATTTTCGTATTCTCATGTCAGTACATAATCACACATTCGGTTAAGAACACCCACTCCCATCAGAGCGTATGATGATGAGAAGCTTTTCAATGGGTGATGAATTGACATTCTATGCCGGACTAATATATGATAAATTGTTTGCTGATATAATTATGCTCTTCACTGGTAGTGCATTAGCAAGGTTTTATGCTAGATTCTATGTCGATGTCGATTGATTTTAGCTCGAAATTATATTATGGTACTTTAAATTTAGAATATTTTTGAATTTTTTAGGAAATTGATTCTGGCATTCCATCGGACCGTATAATGCTGGGAGGCTTTTCAATGGGTGGCGCATTAGCACTCTATGCCGGATTAATATATGACAAACCGCTTGCCGGAATAATTGGTTTCAGTTCCTTTTTGGTACAACGAACAAAATTGCCTGGTGTAAGTTTACTGAAAAAACACTGATGGAAGCAAAAAAAGTTCAGTAACTGGAACTGTCCAATGTAATGAGATTTAGTAGTATATATTGGAGGTCGATTTTTAGCATTTTAGCGCTAATCAATCATACTTGTGCAAGGAAAACTATTTTATGGAGGAAACGGTTGTATGTAATGAATTGTCGAAAAAACTTACCACCCACCAAAAGAATTCCTCTTCCTTCTTTTTATGATATGATCCATTTTTGCACTTACTGCATTTAAAGTTTTTTAAATAGTTGTAGTTTCTCTGAAAATACTGATCGCTACTTTTCATGCTGCAGCATTCTTGTTAGGTTTTAATGGATTTTTCGTATCGCTTTTCATAATTTCATAATTCATAATATTTTCATAATGGAAATTTAAATCATCGGTTCAGAGAATGCATGCTTTGTTTCAGAATCATACAGTTAATAGAAATGTGCAGATATTTATGGGCCATGGTGGTCAGGATTTCTTAGTGCCTCTTTCGTTTGGTCAGATGACAGAAGCATATATTAAAGCTTTTAATCCGAACATAAATTTGAAGATATATCCAAGAATGGCGCACAGTAGTTGTCCTGAGGTATTTTCCATTAATTCGTATGAGTACATTGAACTCAAAATCAAATTATAATTCATTTGTTAAGTATGATTGCCCTAAATTTGTCGTTTTTGCACTTAGGTAAGATATAATATATGTTTTACGGGAATATTTCTTTTACATTCATAGAAAAATTAAGTCAACTATCGAAAGCGTAAAAAATTGACAGCCTTTAAGAGCGATTTTTAACTAATTAGGCATGACTGGGCTATATATAATTTTGTAGTATTTAGAATGCAATTCTTTGCAGGAACTTCTTGACGCTAAAGAATTCATTGGACAACGATTACCGGCAATATGAATAATTGTTGATGTCTTATAAGCAGGGTCCCATTAGCGTGCCGTCGTTTGGTAGAATATGTGATAAAATTGGTCATGTAGTATTGCTGATTGTCATTAATGATTAATTTATTAAATATGACTTCAATTTTTTTCTCTTTTACTCATCTCTACTGCTTTGTGCAGTTAAATATTTAAATCACTATTAAAATTGCTATCTTTCGGAAGACTTAAGCTTCATTAATTGCTTCAAAACGTAGGTTTTACAGTATGCATTCTTCGGTTAAGGAAACTACTACAGTGTGGTTCATTAGTTAATAGGTGTTTGTCATTAATAATCGTTATATTAAGTAAAGTTCTAATATATGATTGTTAATAATTTTTTTTTCTCCATATGAATGATTTGTGGAGTATTGATTAGAAAAATCGTTTGTTTTACAAAACATTTTTGCATAATTGATAATAATAATCATGCTAAAAACATGCTATTTATTTCTTGATTTTGTGAGTCGCTATTATTGACTTTTTTCATTTGAAAGAAGTTTAGTTCATTTTCAGGATTTCATTGATTTTCAGATGATTCGATTGCCTGTATAAATGTCCTTGTAGTGAAATAGCTGCCAGATCAGTTGGTTTCACAAAATTAAGCAGTAATGCGGAGAGAAAATTATGTTACGTTTGTGATTCTACAGATGTTTTTTTTTCGGGTTGAACAGGGATTTTATGTTCCTGGTGTTGCACCAGTCGAATTCAGAGTTGGTGATGCGATTGAAGTTAAGGTTAAATTTTGTTCAGTTTATTCGTGCTTTTATTTCGAAAAGCAGTCTTTTTAAAATTTGTGTTTTTTTAGTTCTAGTACTAATTTATTTTTAAATTCTGTTTGATTTTTAATACGCTAATTAATGTGATGTATGAAGGATTTGGTTTGAAAATATCTTTAAAATAGTGTATCGGTATAAAAACGAAACATTCTATTTGATCAAAGAACATAAAAATTGTAATATTTTCCTGTCTTTGTGACTAATCTTAAAATAGGGCACAAATTATTAGTGGAAATCATTAGGCAATTATTTCTGTTACAATTTTTAATGTAAATTGTATTCCTGGAAACTAAAAAACAGCGCTTGCAAAACTATTGCGAATTGTATGAGAAATCATGAGGATTTTTTGGCAAAACTCGAGGTAATTTGAGATCTTAGCGAATTCTAAGCAAATTTGAGGCAGTAGAATTCAAAAGTTATTGTTTTCGGGCTTACGGAACTCATGAATTTTGTTTCAGGGCATAAAAATAACGTCAACAAAGACAGTTGTGCCATATGAATATTACTCGTTGCCGTTTTGTCGCCCTCAAGGCGCAATACATTATATTTCTGAAAATTTGGGTGAGGTGATGCGAGGTGACCGCATAGTAAATACACCTTTTGCGGTTAGTTTTAAAATTTATTAATATGCTATTAATTAAAAGATTGATTATGCTATTAATTATGTTGTTTAATATTTTGGTGAATTTTTAGATATTCATGAAACGTAATGTAAAATGCAACACAACGTGCTCACCACGTACTCCGATATCACTTAGTTTGAAAGATTCCGAAAATTTGGCAAAAAGGATCAAGGAGGAATATCATGTTCACCTGTAAGTTCATTAAAAGAATAAAAATTTACAGTTTGTTGTTGGATGCAGTTTTAATTTTTGTAAAATTGTCAAAATAGAATATACTGATGAGTAGAGCAGTAAACTAATGAAAGGGATAGAAAAATAATTTTAATATGAGGCAGATTTAGATTGTTTGTCGGTGCTAAATATGTAACTTAGTAGAAGTACCTATGATCAAAGCATTGACACTGCAGAATTCATTTTAAAGCGTTCTTAATTTCGCTTTTGGGTTATGTTTTTGTTTCCTGCTATCGGTTCACTGTGAATTTCAGATTAGTGGATAATCTTCCATGTATTACAAGATATCAAGTTGAAAGTACAAATGAGGTGATTTATGAAAACGGTTATCGTCTTGGATGGGAAGAAAACGGTCATTACTATGTAAATAATCATCTTGATATAATTCTACGCTATCACCAACCAAGACCGGATGTTTATCGTGTTGTTGGCTTTGAAGTACAGCCACAAAGCATTGATAGCAGTCGCTTTAAATTTGCTTCTGAATCATCGGTTTGACTTTTCTAAGTTAACATTTCCATATATCTCATAAAGTTGCGTTATTTTCTGTCAATTATTCCATTACTGTCATCATTCTACATAATAGCAAAAAGATTTTGCAGAAATTATCTAATTTTTAAAACAAATTGATATTTTCGTTTCATCTCATTAAGAACTGGGCGATATGGTCTCAGGATACATTAATCAGGATGATACGAAATGATTATGTACCAGTTAGTTCCATATGTTTTCAGGAATGTGCAGTAAGTAATGGTGGAAACCAAGAAGTGAAAAAGGATGCAAACAATATAATTTGGACCTATTCAGTGACCTGGGAAGAAAGCGATGTTCCTTGGGCTAGTCGTTGGGATGCTTACTTGTCCATGAAAGATGTTCAGATCCATTGGTTCTCAATCGTAAATTCGATCGTTGTCATCTTGTGCTTATTTGGTATGATATATGTTATGTTTCATTTGATTATAAGTGTCATTATGTTCGCCTTGATGAGGATTTTAATTTGAATATAATCAATAATAGAATTAATTCATTCTTTTTGATATTAATTCGAGCATAAAATTGATATTTTGCGTTTTGTTTTATAGGTTTCCTCAGCGTTATCATTGTTCGAACTGTGCGAAGGGATATTGCAAAATACAATAAAGGCGAAGATTTGGTTCGTAATCGTTTAATTTTATTTAATCGTCGTTTTTTGGATCTGATTAATTAACAGCAGCTAAATTTGTTGAATATTTCTCATCATTATAGGATGACGCTCTGGAGGAATCTGGATGGAAATTGGTTCACGGTGATGTATTTCGTCCTCCTCCTAATTCGATGCTTCTGGTAAATTTTATCGGTACAGGTATCCAGCTTATTGGTATGGTTGCCATTACGGTTTTTTTCGCTATGCTAGGGATGCTATCACCAGCAAGTCGAGGATCATTAATGTCTGCAGCAATTTTTCTATTCTGTTTGATGGGTCTTGTCGCTGGTTATCATGCTGGTCGTCTTTACAGGACTTTGAGAGGTTATTTTTTGTTACTCTTTGAAGATTTTTCACAAATGTCAAAGTCGTACTTAGAAAGATTTCCTATACCAAGGAGTAAAAGAAATGAACTCTGTCATTCTTGTAGTCTTTGTGACTCCATTTTGTCTAAGCTTCTTTTTGGAGGTCCACTATTTGAATTCAGTTCGAAACCCAAGATATGGTGTTTTTGAAAAAACAAGAAAGAAGCTATAAAAAAATAAAAGCGGAATGAAGGTGAAGACCTTAATAACCATTGCTTCTCTTTATTTTACGAATTTTAAATCTAAATTAGAACTCGAGAATTGACCAACTTTCTCATCGACATTTTTTGAGCCATTTGAAGCGAGAAAACGTTTCATGTATGCTTTGAAATTTTTCACACTTATTCTGCTATATTATTATGAGATCGACATTTCTGAACAGTTTTGATGTAGGTACAAGTCCTCGAAAATGTGCATTCCGGACAGCTGTGCTATTTCCGTCGATTATTCTTGGTACTGGCTTTTTGCTAAACTTTTTTCTGATTGGAAAACATTCATCCGGAGCTATACCATTTACAACAATGATTGCACTTCTAATATTGTGGTTCGGAGTTGATCTACCACTTCTATTTCTTGGATTTCATTTTGGTTTTCGAAAACAAGTATGTTTTGTGCACTACAAAATAAGAATAGCATACATTTTGAAATGAAGCATAATTTATTTTATATCTGCATTAGTCGATGGAAATTTTTTATATCAACTGATAAGATGCTTATAATTCCATGTTCTGCGAGACTTTCAGTTAAATTTTTTACATCATCCTTTGCAGACTTATTCTCATCCAGTTCGTACAAACCAAATTCCACGCCAAGTTCCAGAACAACCTTGGTATTTACACACATTACCATGTATGCTTCTTGCAGGAATCCTTCCATTTGGAGCTGTTTTTATCGAATTGTTTTTCATTTTTTCTGTGAGTTTTTAAGTCATTTTGAAAACTTCTGGCTTCAAAAAAATATGCTCCAAGTTTATTTTTCAAACTTCATTGCGTTCGAGAAAGTTAACTGAAGGGTGGAATTTTAACAATCAACACTTTGAGTTTCTTTCAAAAATCGCAGTTCTGATAGATTGAACAATAGCTGTTGTAATAGTAACTGCTTCCTTAATTTGGATGCTTTCATTAATGAAAGAAATTTCATTTCACTTCGATATCACTTTTTTTAGGCTATTTGGGAAAATCAATTCTACTATCTTTTCGGCTTTCTGTTCATCGTCTGTGTCATACTTTTCATATCATGCGCACAAATCTCCATTGTCGTAGCATACTTCCTTCTATGCGCTGAGGTTTAATTTTTAAAAATTATGAAAAAAATTAAACACCATAAATTATTTTATGGGATAATTTCATAATCTGAAATAAAAATCAATAACGAAACAAACATCTGCCGTTTTCAACCTAGCTCATTTGCATGCTGTATTGCAGAATTATCATTGGTGGTGGAAATCCTTTGTTATCAGTGGCGGATCTGCTGTTTATGGTATGTTAATTGCTTAGTAAAGAAGTCTAGGTTAGGCATCTTCAGCGTTATTTTAATTCATTCCACTTACAATGAAGTTCATTGATGACTGTTTACATCTCATGAATGAATAGAATTTGAATGAATTTCCTCATTTTTGGATAGTACATAGTAATCAAAATGTTTTCAAAAAAGCTTTTTTCAGTTATGGGATATGCAACCTTCTATTATTTCAGCAAGGTGAGTTTGAATTTTTGTTCTTTTTTATGGCGTTTCCTCCGAATATTTTTTGTTCAGTGTTGCACATTAGATGAAAGTCGGTTACGGTCTTGAGCGATTTTTGACAGAAATTCAGTTGATATTCACTAAACCGTTGATTCAATCCCTGTGTCACTTGGATTTTGCATAGTAAAAAAAATCATGATTTTCATTTCTTTGATACTGTCATTTTGATTCCTATCCATTATTTCTGAATGGACGTTATTAAGCAAAAATTATATGAATTGCTTATTGTTTTCTTTTTTTGACTACTTAAGATTCGTTTCAAATATTCAAATAAAACTTAAATGTTTAACAATAAAAACCGCTATATTTTTATAGAAAATAATTGCATAATCAAACTGCATTTTTATGCTCAAAATAAATAAAAATCTTTGTGAATTTTTGAACGCAGAACTTTAGTATTTAGTAAGCACGCACTAATTACGAATCATGCGTGGTAGCCAATGTTTGCAGAAATAATTTTCATGTTCCGCTGAATTTTCAATTTGCAGTTGAATATTATTGGCTTTATTCCGACGCTTCTCTACTTCAGTTATAGTTTTCTGATGGCATTAGCATTTTGGATCTTAACGGGCACGATTGGTTTCTATGCGGCATACTCATTTTTATGCCGAATTTATGCTGCTGTTAAGATTGATTAGTGCAGAAAATATTTAAACATTTCTCAAATTTTGTGTATAAACGCCAGTTTCTTCATTTTTCGTGATATACTCGACCATCAAAACTGTTATGTTATGCCATATATTATTAGAAACTAAAGAGGCAAAATGTAATTAAAACTGCAGTAATTTGCAGTTATTGCCATATTTAATATTTAATGGGCCAGGTAGGATTACGCGATCATAGTCTCTATGAAATTAAAAACACGTCACGAAAAAAGAATTGAAATTTTTTGCGTTTTGATTGTATCATTAGTACTACGGTTGTCTCCTAATGCACCACGTATATTTCTTGATTTTGCCGCACTGTGCTGCTAATCATCATCAGTTGACAAGACTGTTGACGTAAAGATTTTTATCTCTTATCATGTTTTTTGGTACTAAGATACATTATTTTTATGCAGTTCAGTTTAATTTGCATATATTATATTGTTTAATTGGTTTTTGGCAGTAGTTATAAGTGAAAAAAGATGAGATCAGTTAACTTCTGCAAACATTTTTTATCAAAGATAATCAATAATTGTCATAGAGATTGTGATGATACAAATAAGGAATTGAATAACGTAGAAATAAATAGAACATAAAAGCAATATTCAAAATTACTGTTTTTCTTACATTGGTTTCCATTTTTGCTTCAGCTCATTTCTTCTTTTGTTTTATTTACAATGATGACTTTGTAGGTCGGTTTTATTTATTTGAAAACTGTTACTATTTTCTTTTTTTTTTATATAAAATAATTCTCATCAACATTTTCCTTTCATTTTTCCTATGAAAAGATCCATACACTAAATAATTTTGTTCTTTATCATTCTCGTTAACTTATGAGAAGTGTTTATATTATTCTTTAATTTCTCGTTTAGATATATTTAGCTATATTTATTGGATCAATGCGAAAATCGTTACTGGCATTAAATTTCCGAAATATTCTTTTCTAATGGCAAAAATTTGAAATTCAAGCGTTTTAAATAGCTAATCTCTTTATTTGAAACTGATTCCACATCCATTTCTGATTGCAACTTGATGGAAGAGGATTTGGAATTTTAATTTTATTTGATTTAAAATGCAAATTTTCATTAATCATTCGCTGAACGGCTATCTGCTTATAATGTATAATGTTTATAATTGCAATTGAAAGAACAAAAGAACATTTGATAACTGAAGTTAAGCTAACTGATATAGCATTACATATTATTGTAGAATACTTGTAACAAGTGTTACATGTTTTTTTAACTCTGTTATTTGTAGCAGCAAAATTTTTCGGTCATTATTTTGCCATTGTATTATCATGACAATTATTGTCATAACTATTCTGGGCGTTTTATAAACCGAACAAACATAACACTTTTTAATTTTATTGAAACGAATAAAGGATTGTCTTTCGGGTGAACTAATTAAAGAAATTGGATCATTTTGTTAAAAAGTCAACGTTCTGGTACTTTCTATTTTTTTTTATTTAAATTTCATTTTGCACTCCAATTGGTTTTCATTTTTATTCTCTTTTAATTTTATAATAGAATTTAAAGAACAAAGTTTTGGTAGTACGTGCAACCTTTCATTGCAAAAGTTTGTTTCAGTTCTGATGATGGTAGCTGCGCGACTTTTTGTTTTGATTCTATTTCTTATGCTTCACTAAAAAGAATTATTGCTTTTCAAATCACAATTATATGGTCAAAAGAAAATTAATGGGTGCTGAAGCTATTGTCGGTGATAATAATGGCAACAAATTTGATATTCTTCGGGCGCGATTATTGTTGATGTTCGGTGGACCGTTAGGCTTTCATCTTTTATATTTGCGTGAGCCTCTTGAAGCTTACGTATATTTTGCGACGTTCGGTCTCTCTCTGATTGCCGTATTTTACGATGCACTAATTCTGAATAGCCGAGTTGCTGCAAGAAATAAAGAAATATATATGTAAGTATATGATGAGCTATGAGGTAGTTCTTTGAAGGGATTGATTTTTTGTAATCTTATAATTTACCTTCTTACTAACTATCATTCAATTTGAAATCATGTTCGAAGATCTGAAATACGATCATTTAGTTTTAATTCTGGAAAAACTTAAGTCTTCATTATTTGCTCTCTTTTAAAAACAGATGGATTTTTATATTCTTTCCAACTTAAATTCCTAATTTCAATAATTTTAACTTAGATTAATTCAAGTTAATAATTCTCTATATTTCATTGATTAATTAATTTAACATCTGCTTAAAGCCTAACTAATTTCATATCAGATAATTCTGCATCCTTGATAGTTTCTCTTTAGTCATATGTAAGGATCAAGCATAAGCGATAGGATCGTTCAACTTTGATTTATGAAGGATATTAAATAATTTTTCACATGTTTCAGTGATATTATCGATGATCGGGAAGTGAAGGTAGCATCTACTTCAACTATTCGTTTCATTGCGCAATTGCTATTCGGTTATTGGATTGGATTTTTGTTCTATTTAGTCACTATTTTACTTATTGGCAGTGGACATCGTGTTGTTTTAGCGTTGTTTATAGCTGTGGGTGTCAGTCAAGGTTTTACTTTTATTTTTATGGGCCGATATATTTTGGTTAGAATTTTTCTATCTCATTCTCATATATTATTTTTGGTATGGAGATTTTGTAGCATATGATGAGAAAATTTAGATGATATTTGATATTTTTATGAATTTTGAAAAATTTTTCTAGAACTTGACCATATTTAAAAATTGATTACAGTATGCTCATGTATGCTCATGCAAATGATTAATATATGTATTCCACAAAATGTTGCTTATAAAAGCCTTGAAATATGAATTTTACCGAGTAGCAAATTCATTTTGCAGGTGTCTATGTTGTTGGAAATTGCAGGAAGCAACAGCGTAGCTTAATTTGTATAGCACTTTCTGCATTTTTTTCATCTTTAATGGCGGTAAAATTTTAGTCGTATATACTATTTAATTTATACATATTCAAATGTTACATTATTTCTGAACTTTTCTGCATGTACTGGATGTGTTCATGACACATTGGTCAAATCTTTTCCTTTTTGATTAGGAGCAGTGTAATGAAATAATTTAGCAGCTGCAAACATGAAACCTTCATTTTTTTTCTTTTTTTTGCAGTTATGTTTTATTTAGCTGATACGCCGTACTGAATTCACTGAACAATTCAGCAGGTTATCATAAATACTAATATAACATTGTCCCAACTGTTGAGAGTGATTTTATTCTTTAGCATCTTTTTTGGTTTGCATTTGTTAGGGTGTTAAAATTGAAATATTTTCAGATTCTTTTATTCGATCTTTCGTTATGTCGAACAGTTTTCTTTACCTCACTTTCGGCAACATTTGTTGGTAATCGTAGTACACAAGTTCGAAATATCCAGAAATTTTCATTTGCTACATATTTGGCATGTTTATTTCGAATATTTCTATTGCAACAATTTTGTCTTTTGTTACCATCTTTTCATTCCTATAATTGATCCTTCACACAAGATTTAAAAAATCATACCCTTGATCAAAGATGATTTATGAAATTTTGCATAAAAACATCTACAGCAAAATTTTTTTGCACTTACTGCGTTATTTGACGCGTACTGCGTAGCTTAGAGATTGAAAAAATTCGTTACTGTATATTAAATACTGAAATGTCCAGTAACGGATATTTCTATATTTACAAACTGTGTGTTCATTTAGAAGATTGGCAATTAGGACTTTACAAATTAAAAAAATTACGAAAATTTGCAACTTTTTTCTATGGATTCCTATTAATCTAACTAAAATTTATTAACACCAGTTGAAGCTCGAGAATTTTAGCAAATTTTTCTAAAAATAAAAATCACTCAATAATAAATGCTTTTTCATTTATTATCGAGAAATAGAAGGTAATTCTTGTTATTTGAATTCTTCTGTTGGTATTTCTTTTAAATAATAAATTTTTATTGTATTCATTACTGTTACAAAACAGTTTGAGAGTGAAGACAGCTTATAGTTTTTTGTATGAATCTTATAAAATATGCGGAGTTTTTAATTTCCAAATATAATTTTAGGTCCTTTCACTGATTCATTCTATTATCGTGATTATCATTACGATTGGTTTGATACGTGTTATACTTGATCGGCGAGTGTCAGTCGTTGCAGTAAATTCTTATGCTCGTGTTTCTGCTTCACTTGGTTCAATCATACGGGATAAATATTTCCGAATTCCAAGCAAAGATATTTTCGAAAATTTCTCACGTATCGAATATTTGCCGTCACGATATAAAACGGTAAAAGAGAAATAAATTAGTGCCAATTTAAATTTTGAAATAGTTCTGAAAAGTTTTCTTTTAAGAAGTTCAGCACACGATGTAAAAAGAAGAAAAAATTTCAGTATATCCGAACTCAGTATTTTAAATTCACATTTTAGATATTAAACGCAGAAACTTCTCAAACATATCACCAAAATGGCCAGGAAAAATTGTCTATTTTTGATTACCTGACTGTGTTAATTGTTGATTTCATGCGATATAACACGGAGTTGTCGAAGAATACAGGAAAAGAAGAATGGAGTGCTTTACAGTTGGCTCTATGGAGGGCACTGATTTTGCATGTTAGTTATTGAATCATTGTTTCTCCAAGCTGTTATTTTAGATCTCAAGTATTCAATAGCAGTACTCTTCGGTGACTTTCGTAAGAATTGTTGCTATTTTATAGGTTCAGCAGGGCGCTTCTTGCTGTAAAAGACTGTATTGAAACCATGGCTTTTTAGGAGTAATCAATTTTACAGGGCCACTGTAAATTGATTCAAGATTTTTATTATCAGCTTTTTCAATCCTCCAAATGTACTAAGAAAAATTAGAATTTCTTTCTACAAAATAGTGTAACAAACGAGTTTTGTTCGGTTACTTTTTTTCTTTTGTTACGCATAAAAGCATCTTTACATTTCTTTTGCCTTATCTTTTGAAAAGGAAGTACTCATACAGGTTTCATTGAAATATTCAGGAATGTATTCTATCATTCGCCATACTGCATTAAGCAAATGGCATATTCCAGACAGTGAATTCTGTATGTTTTTATTAGGAGCAATTGATGAATTAACAGATTTTTAACAAAAAAAATGAAATGTGCAAGATTCTTCAGATAATTTCCGTCGTTAGGATAGCATATTAGCAAAGCAAGTGCATCTCTCATCATTGCATATTTGCCGATAATCTATGGTATTAGTACTTACATCTGTTCATTTTTATTTATATCTTGATTGGACTATTAGTGAAATGTGATTTTTCTTTTCAGTAATTTTAGTGATATTTTACTATAGTAAGAATTCTGACATTATTGAATTTCAGATATGTTTGATAATATTTCTGAAATCATCCAACAGCAAGCATATATTATCCGTATAAAACATATCTCATTCCTCTATAGTTCATAATTTCTTCTGGTCATAATTAATTTGCTTATCCATTTATATATTGTTTAATGGTCGCTTTCCTTCCAATCTAATGGTTTTCGAGCTCTTCATTCTCTTTCCATTAATATTTCTTTCTCACTGAAAAGCTTGTTGAATTAATGCATTTTATTTTGGATAAGATTGATTTTATTGATATTTTTTAAGGTTTTGAATGTGGCGCCATATGCATCGGATGAAAAAGTGCTACAGGAATGTTCGAAATATTTGAAAAGTGCAGAAGTAGTAGAAGAGATTATGCAAGGTAGTAATCAATGGCAGCACAAAGTAACTATGAAAGCTTGCAAACTATTGCACACAGTAGTTAAAGTAGTCGAATAGTTTGAAGTACGTTCCCGATTGATTTAGAAGTTTTTCTTTATATAAATTTGATTTTATCTTAAATTTTTTCCGTTTTTTTCTGAAAAATATGAAGAATAAACTGTTCATTTTTATAGTAATTAAATCAAGAAAAATTCTTCTTGAGAACAAGTATATTTTATGTTATTTGTTATTCTTATTCTTTCGAATTGATTTTTTAATCGTATACATACTTGGCTTTTAGAGTAAACAGTAATTCTTGTTTTGAGATAGAGTTAGATAACATGAGATGACCTATTTTTTTCCGTGCATACGAATTAAATTTCTTTTTTATTTTATTTATTCGCTTGCTGTTATATTATTTTTTCTAATATTCACGAAATTTCTATAGATTTCAAATTTGCATTAAAAATTATTGCAATTAATACAATAATTTGATCCATAGTTGTTTGATGTACAGAAATTTATTCAGATATACAAATACGGATATCTTTTTTCTGATTGGGAGATATAAAAATAGGATAGTCTAATATAATTTATTAATTTTCATTCTTATTCCGTACCTTCTTTTTTAATTTATATGATTGAATAATCTAGCTTCTTGAACTAACGGTAGAACTGTAATCTACATATTGATTATATCTTGTTTAGATTTTTCTGTTTTATTATCCAGTGTCCTACATCAAAATAATGGATTTTAAATAATTGAAGTTAAATTTTATTCGTTCTTTTATTACTTCTAAATATTTGGTAATGATTGCAGGTGCTGATAATATTATTGCTTTTTGATTTGGTTCGATGATACATATCATTGAAAAATCGTCTCTCCTCGCTGTCATTGCTCTTTTGCACAGTTATTTTCATACCGCTTAATTGTGCATCAATTTTGGTATTGTTATGTTCACAATGTCTGTCGTTGATGGTGACACTGTTACGATTCCTCCTACTACGGCTTTCATTCAAATGCAATTTAAGAGAGATCTCTCTCAGCCCGTCATTTTTATGCATTCATTATCGTCAAGGACGTTATTGGTGTTGGCTATGATTTTATTTTGGTAAGTTCATCCTTCCTTATCTGTTGAGTTTTTCGAGATTTGCTACAAGTTTTCCAAGAAATTTTACAGTTTCTTTTTTTTAAATATGAAATATTTGTCTCATAAAAGTTAATCTTTACTTCATAATGGTCGAAAAATGTGTAGAGTATTAAATGATTGATATTTGTAACAAATTGGTAATGTTTGGTTTGAAAGTTTCAAGTGTGTTAGTAGTAGAGGATGCGAATGTTTGTGTGTGTGTGTGTGTGTATGGGTATGTCAGATATTTGTATGAATGTGCATATTAGAATAGTATCAGTTAAATTTTACAATCCGTTCCATACAAAATTAGCAGTTTTTTCACGAACATTTAGCAATTTCTCAAAGGGCCGATATTTTAGTGCTTTCTATAAGATGATGATATTTACAAATCGCTGATTCGTTTTCTTTAATGTCTCGTTTTATTATTGTTCTGGTTGTGTGAAAAGCTGTAATCATGACTTTACACACTTGTGTTTCTCATTTCATTTTAATTTAAGCATTGCTGAATCCCGATATTTTATCAGTCTTTCATCGCTAGCCATTTAATGAAATTAGCAAGATTATGTCTAATTGTTATTGCATAATTTGTTACCTTTACCATTAATTCGCGCATATCTAGAAATTTCACTGAAAACATTACTTCTTATTTACACAACGATACTTTTTCATTTTGTTCGATAGAATTCCAGAAAAATTATATCACTATCAGTCAGATATTAAATGACATTTAATTTTGTGAATCTACCTGCTAATAATAAGGTTTATCAATTTGTTACTACCGGAAGGCCTATAATAATTTTTAGTGACCTTGGTTGTCTTATAACACTTATGAACTTCATGTAGTACTTTAAAGTATTTGAAATATACTCAACCATACACAGACTATGATATGGCCTTCATAGCGGAATTTCAAATGTTCTGAAGTAGCCTTCAGGAAAGTACGATTTTAATTGAGGTTAGCAATAAGTTGTTTGAACATTTATTCTGCTGAAATTGCATTTATATTTGTTATGTCGAAAAGTTCTTCTGCTAAACTGTGTTCTTTTGATTGCTCGGATGAAAACGATAGACTTGTGTGTTACACTGTTCAGACAAATGAATAATAAAACATCTTCAGAATTAGTAGACATCTCTTAGACAGATTATTTTTAATGAGTTAAATGTTTCAATGGATCTGTCTATATTACAGAATTATGACATATCAGCAATTAGCAGTTGTTGAAGGGTAAAGAATTTCATCGATCAAATGAAAATTAGTAAGTAGTTTTTGTAGATCGTTTAATTCATTGTATAATGAATTAAATTGTATACATTGTATAATGTTGTTTTTTGATGTTGCAGGTAAATTAAAAATATTATGATTTAGATTTTTTTTTAAAAATTTTATTTACGTAGTATATTGAGAGCATAAAATTTGGTTGTTTGATTAAAACGGCAAGGAACGAAACGTACCGGAACGGAACGGGACGGGACAGGATAATAGTTTGGTTGAATGATTGGATGATGAATGGCTGAGTGTTTGTTGATTTGTTTTCGTGTTTCGATGAATCATTTTTGGAGCATTTTAATTTATATGCGGTACTTTTTGCTTAACTTTCTGCATCGTGTCTGTCTTTTTCTCCTTTCTTTTTTTTTTCTGTGCTCGAATTCTCTCAAATTTTCTCACTATTCTGATACTATATAAAAGATATGTATCTTTCATCCATTTCAAGTGGTCACCATAATTAAAATATTTAATAATGTAGTAAATTATGATGAATGTATGAAATCTACTATTTCAGTTCTATAAATTGGTGTTAACCTTGATACATTGATGGAATTGTAGGGGAATAGAAGGAATAGCTATTAGCTGTTTAAGCATTGAATTAAAAGATTAATGCTTAAAAATTAATTAAAAGATTTAGCCTCTTGATTGCTACTATTTATTTGCAATTGACAAAAGGATAAGATTTTAAACAACATATTGGGAGAAGCGAGAGAATATCATACCAATTAACGAGCACTTCTCGTCAGTTAATCTTTTGCGGTTTACATTGTCAAGTGTATACTTTAATAGCAATTTCTACGAGTAGTTTCTGTTATTAAATAGTTTAATGGTGAATAAGAGGTCATACAATCACTAGGTGGAACATTAAAATATTGCTTATATTTTAGTTTAGAATTGCTTGGATTTTTCGAATAAATACCCTGTACAAAATGACCATATTGCTTTATATGTAAAGCTAATGTCTTAATGTAAGTAATAATTCTACAATGCTGAAATTTTTCGTACATCTGCATGTTACAAATGATAGATGGTTAAATTGGCAATTTATTTATTTTAATTTAATTTCAATGGAATTGATTACTATATCACACGATATTTTTGTAACTTATTAACAGTTTAATAAGTTTAGTATACTAATTTCGCTAGGAATTTAAATATTTGCATCTTTTTCAGTACAATCGTAATTTTGAATGTATCTACCATTACTGTTTAAACTAAATCTATTTGAACAAATTATAATCATTTCATTTTAATAATACAAGCTAAAATAATTTTTTAATCTCATATATTCATTTCGAAGCTTTTCTTTTTTTTTCTTTCCCATTGATATTGAATGGATCATTTCATTTTTGGACAAAAAAAATAAGCAATAGTATTATTATTTAGACGTTCTAGAATTTTAAAAAAAAGAAAAATCTTAGTAAAAGCAAAACTATGCTGAAAGCATGAATCATTCCTAGCTTTGGTGATTTGATTATAGGCAGTAATATAATTGTATGTGTCTGTGTAATGTATATTTTCACGATGCCGTCTAACATTCCGTCGTTTTTTCCATACTTTCGTTGTGTGAAAGCATTAACTACAGCCACTGATAACATTTTATGTTTTCTTCGTTTTACTACTTTGTCGTAAAACAGGCAAATATTTTATGGTGAATGAGAGTAGTTAGAGAATTTTTGTAAAATCTGATGAATAATAATTCTACATGTATCGGGAAATATTCGATGGTTTTTCACGGAATCCTCTTTACCTATCTCTATGACAAATGATGGTAAGTACGAAAAAAGTCGCATGGAACTAACATAATAGTTATATGGTAGTAGTAATGATAATGATAATGATATGATAGTGATAGAATTATGATAAATATATAATAGTGATAGAATTTTATTATATACGAAAATAAACATGTGATAAAATTTTGATGGGATTAGCAACTGATCAAGTAATAAGTGATGCATGAGGAGATGTTTAATTGTAACGAGTAACTGCTTTCGAAAATTTATAAATTATTGTTTAGCTGGCGAGAAATTTGAACTTTTTCTATTGCTTTAGTTTTATTAAAAATTTTAAATTATCTTTTATTTAGGATATATGAATATTTTTTGGGACATATGTCATTTTCACTTTTCTCACATTTTAAAATTTAATAATTCAGGATTTATTTTCCTCATCTGTTCAGTAATTAAAAATTTTTGTACTTTTCGGTTTTTGCACTTTATTACATACTAGCAATGTTTGTACTTTTTTTGATACTCGAGAAAGTAACGAGATATGTGAGTGTGTGTATTTGAGGATTCAATTTTGATGTACAGACATGTGATTTAGGTGGTGGAAAGTACAAGGAAAAGAAAAGAGAAAGAAGGAAGAATGGAAAAGTTTTTTCTCCCAATAGAAAAATTTTTATAATTCTCAGAATGCATACAAAATACTGTGAAATATTCTTTCCGAAAATTTCAAATTTTAGATTTCCAGAAAAAATGATAATTCTTTTTTGGTATTTGGTTATTGTGTAAGAAAATTATTCATTTTTTCTTTAACATAAATATATCGGATATGCATTGTAAAAGTTTTGCCTGTCGTTAATTTAAAAATATTTTTCTGCGTAATTCCATCATTGACATATGCATTACTTCTTTTTCATCATGTTGTTTTATTCTTTTTCTCTGTAGTTATAATTTATTCACGTTGTTACGTTAAGTGATACTTGCCAATTTTGGACATGAAAATTATCATACTGTATGCTGAGTTTTTACATTCGCTAAGATTTATGAATTTTCTATTTGTAATATTGTAAATATTATTCGAGACTAATCAATTCTACAAATATTTTATCATTTTTCAGTGGTGTTTTTAAATTGGTTTTTACTCAATTTTGAGGTCTTTTCATTAGGCATCATAGATTTTTTATTTGCTGTAAGTACTCGTCTTTCTTTTATTCGCCATTCTTATTTGCACCATGAATTATTGTTCAAAATTATGTAGTTTATATAATTTTGAAATGATGAAGTCATTTTTCATGTTCTCTTTCATTACTTTCTACTAGTAATATCAATAATCAGTTGATAACCTATGATTTTGCATTTCATCATAAGGTATGCTTGCTAACGTGTTATCCTCAAATGGTTTTACATTTTAGGTAGTGATAAGAACTGATAAGGACTCCTATCTCATTTCCGGATTCTGTCATCTAGTAAATTTAGTTTTTTTTATTGGGATGATTTTCTTGTCAGTAATTTTTTGATTTCTTATTAGCATCTCGGTGACCTACAAGCATTCACCGATTTTTGAATGCTATTACTTCATTCTCATTGCGTTTAAAACCATCTTCTAGATATCGTTTATGTTTAAATTTGGAATTGTATTTTCTAAATTTATTAAGAGATCACTTTTACTGGATATGTTTTCTAGACTTATTGTTCCACTGCTCAGAAATAAAAAAAATGGTTATACTGTAGGAAAGCATCGACTATGTTATGTATTATTGATGTGATAAGAAACAAGCTCATATAATACCTGTGTCATATTTTTTACCAAACAGTAATGAAAATGTGATGTAAGACATTGCCGAAGAATTTTGCGGAGTTTTTTTAACATTTTTTTGAATAAATTTAATAGGGAAGAATGTTTGTGCACCTTAAAACATGTTATGATTGCTGGTTGAAGTGAAAGAAGTGAATTCATTTGCTTCTGGATACGAAAATCTGCGCATCTGCGCTTTATTAGAGAGTAGAATTTAAAATTATAAGCTTAAATTAGATAAGGATGGTGATGCGATTTTCCATTTTTATAATCGATAGAAAAGTTAAAAATTTTTGACAGTATGCAGAAGTTAAGGAATTATCTCTGACAGTTACGAGTTGTTTTTTATATCATTAGTGTATTTGATATATTTGAATCAGTTTAATGGAGTCGATAATTCTTTTTCGTCTTTTTTTATGCTTTTTATTGTCTAAATTGGTTTTCCTTGAATTGATGTGAAACAGGACTTGTTTCAGTTATTTTAAAATTAGGTCTTTACAGTAATTTGTTATGATACTCTATGTATTATTACTCATGTACTGAATCTGTTGTGAGCAGATGTGTTTTTTTTTAAAGGAAATACTTCCATATAACTTATTGATAAATAGTTGAATAATTTTTAATTGAAATTAAAAACTGACAAATTTGAGAGATAAATTTTCTTTTACTATAATGGTAAAATGATAATATTTATAATTATAGTAATGATAATAGTAAACATCAAAAAATATGGACAGTTAAGTTCTTTGTAATCAATTGGTCAATTAGTAAATCTTTTAGCTTTATATAAACTGGCCTGTATCGGAGATATTTGTCGAAAAATGTAATAAATTGTGTGGTTTTGGCGCGGATAGAACAAAGCAAGAGAAAGAGGAATGAAAATTAATTTTCAATGTAAAATCTTGTCTTGAGCATTGGAAAATTTCGTTGATAAATGGAAAGAGAATATCGGTCATTTATATCGTTTGTCAATTTTTCCGTAATTTATCTCTGTTACACCTATTGGAATTTTGTGGTTATGTTTGATAATGAATTAAAATAATGACAAGGACATGATTTCCGAAAGTGTACACTTTTTTTTTTGTTTAATGATTACTCCAAGTGTTCATGTTTTTTCTTTTTTTTTTTGCTGATGAACAGAACAGAGAATACCTGATTTTTCTCAGACACATTCATATTAGAACCAGTTTATTTGCTAGTATGTTAGTTTATGATATTACTACCATATCAGCATTTCGTAAAATAAAAATAGAGAAAATATGCGAATAATATTTTATCTTTTATTTGTATTGTTTTGAACAAAATAATTGTTAATAATTCAATTGAAATTGTTTGTGAATTTGTTTAATGAATCAAACAATTTGTTTATTGAAGCGAAAAATAGGAATAGGACTTTTGCTTACATACAGTGTATTCTTCTTCCATATCCTACTAATACAGTGGACAATGGTTATTTAGTCGACCAGACTTATTTGATCGACCGGACAATGGTCGAGTAGACATTATTATAGTTACTGACGGAATGTTCAGGACTACTGTTTCAATGGGATAGGCAGTGTCATCTCATCTATGCTGTTGGTGCAGCTGTCGTTTGAATTATTGATGTGTCATTTGTTAAGCAGATTTTTTGTCCTGATGCTAAATATACTGAAATATTGAATATCATCATCAACATCATCATCATTTACACTTGATACATCCTCATTTAACTATTTCATTTATTCATTTATCTTACTGTAGATCAAGTCTATTTAATATCAGATTTTCTTAGTTGATGCTAATTTATTGTTTTTAAACTAATCATTGAACTTAAATTTTTTTAAAAAATTTAAGATTTCTTATTTCATTATAAATCGCTTATTACTGTTTGTTATCGTTCTTTTATAAAAATGCACTGAAATTGAAAAGTAGTGAACAAAAAAAAAAAAAGGATGGCACGACATTAAGCGGTAAACTTTTCCATTCATTTCATCCATCTTCCAACAACACTTTGTGTTCTTGAAAAAAAAAAAAAAAAGAGGAAGAAATAAGAAGGATTGTGCAAAATGGTACAAAAAGCATAATGTGTAATTATCCATCCGGCTAATCTTCAGTTATCAGCCATTTGTTTATTTTTATTACCGGTTATTTCATTTACTTTCCGTATTATTCCTCTATATAACAAAATAAAACAATAAGCAGTTTTAAGTCGAGAATTTTTGCACCATTTTTTGTTTCTCTTCTTTGCTAAGTTTTTTTCCATGAAATATCATTATCATTTAAATGATGATAATTACTGCTATGATAATAATGAGCTTACAAAGCTTTTAAGAGTTTCATTAAAGATATATTTATTTTATATTTATACATCAATAAGTTTTATTGTTTAGCTAATTTATTAAATAAAAAAGCTATGAATGTATTCGTAGCGCAGATCCTATGAGGAATTCATTGATTATTTATTTAGTAAATTAATTTATTCATTAATTTCTAAATTACTAAGATAAACGGTAGATGATGTGATGGCATTTAGTGATTACTGTTATTTGTGTACCATAATACCGTTTTGAATTGTCGATTGAAGCGTCAAGTGACATTGATGGCCGGTTTAGGTTGTAAATAATGCAGGTTTTATGAGGCACTCAGTTCACGATCTCATGGCTTTGACAACCAACCCGATTTTCCATTCAATACCCTTTTGCTCGTATCACACATTGCGCACATTTTTTTACTAAATTGCTTTTGTGTTGTGCTATACTGTAAAATCATTCTTATTTTATCTGCTTTCTCCAACAACAACAACAACAACTATTATTCTTTGTTCCTATTGTAGTTACTGTAGTATATTGTAATATTTTTGTTGTTGTTGTAGCAGTAATAGTAGTAGTAGTAGTAGTAGTAGTAGATAAATAAGAATATTTATAATATAAGATAGATATAAATGATAAGAAAGTTTACTTCAAGTTATATCAAATCATATAAGCAATGAGAGGAATTGTAGAGTAATATTGATATTTAGATTTTTATCATTTATTATAATTATGAAAAATTTCCATATTCGAATTAATTTATCAATCAAAATTTTTTTGCTGTTTTTTCCAATCATTTTAATCAATTCATTTTTAGACAGATAAAACTTTTACATTATTTTGCTGTAATTATAAACAATAATGACAAATATTAGCTATATTCTTACAAAAATAATCTTTTTATTTGTTGAATTTTTGAAATCATTCATAATTATGATTATTTCTGGTATGAATCCATGTGTATTGTATGTATGTGTGTGTATATATGGTGAAGTGTAGGTTTAGTAATGAAAATATGAAGTTAGGAAGAAATCGATTTAATATATATATGAAGTTTAGTGACTTCTAGCGACTGAAGATAAACAACCGTTTCAATGATACACGCAATTCAAAATTTCATCGCATGATGGAAGAAGAGACCAAGGTCGATTAGAAATTGGCTTGATTCATGTGAGTGTGATTTATGGATGAATAAATGAATAGAAATGATCTTTAATTAAGTAGGCAGTGGTTGTGTTATGTTTGTGGGAAATTGTTTAGAAAGTTTCTGTAATATCTTTACTATGGTAAGATAAAGGGAATGAAGAATTTGGATGTTAAAGTTGAATAATATAAATACGGCAGTATCAGTGACTGATTTTTATGTGCAATTGTGAAAATAAAAATAAATAGGGTTATTATGCCCTTAAATTCACTGTTGTTATGATGCATCACAATGCTTATTCCTAGCATATTGCACAAACATGGGATGATTCATATAGTGGAAAACGTTTAAACTTTTAAATAAATTTTGTTCGGTTGTTGTCTTAATTAGCTGCTAAATAACAATACTTAAATTTTGTTCGGTTGTCTTAATCAGCTGCTAAGTAACAATACTTACGTGTGACTTATTTCTAAGTTTTGGTAATATATCCTAGTTTAGTATAAGATTGATATTATCGATTGTTATTTCTTACATAATTAAGTTAATATTTTTCATTTTATTTTTGCAACAAAATCAAAAATTCATGATAATTATATCACATTGCATTATGTTTATATGTAGTAAATATGCTTGAGAATTTATCATCATTGAAATTTAATCAAATTTGTCCTTTTTCCTTTCTCTTTCTTCTAAAAATTCTTTTTACATGCGCATTTTTCGTTCAAATAATTCAATTGGCTAAAGATTTGAAGTATTTTTGCTTTTCATTTATCTTAGCATACATTTTTATCTTTTCCATGCAAGCATTTTAATTTGTTAGGATGATCGTAAATTGCTCGATACTTATCCTTTTTCTTTTTTTTTTTTCTCGTAAAATCTTTTAAAATTTATTTTTAGAAGATTTAAAATAGCATTTTACGAATGAGTGATTTGAACAACAAAGAGTAGTTAGTAGTAGTAAGATTAGAAGGAAAGAAATAGATAGACATAATTTACGAATTCATTATTCATTCTATGGGAATTCTGGTTTTTTTTTTTTTTTATCTGTGTTTTTTTTTTTTTTTTGCATTTATTTTTTTATTCTTCTTGTTATTTGTTCTTTGTATCTTTTGAATAATTTATAAAGATGATTGTAAGGGAAAAAGCGGCATATAAGATAGACATAGAATAATGTTATGTTACTTCATTATTCATTATGAATAAGTTGAATAAGTAACTTTTTATCGAACAAACTTTTTTTTTTTTTTTTAGATTTTCTAATGATTTTTGTTTCGTTCTTTTGTTCATTAATAACATATGGCATTTGTGAAAGCATTTGTTATTTTGCTAATATATAGCTTCAAAGAGAGACATTAAAAAGTAGTTAATTTTAATGAATTTTTTTAATGTTATTGTTTGATTTTTATTTTAGTTAAATTCTTGATAAAGCATACATACATCGATTGTAACGTGAAAAAAATTATGATTGCTAAATAAATGAATGTATTTATGAAATGTTAAATTGTAATGATAAGAAAAGATTAGAAAAATAGAAATTTATTTTTACTTAAATATAAACTTTTTAATTGATAGAATATAATTTTTTTTTTTTTGATAGAATTATTTAATAGAGATATTAATATAGATTTGTAAGAGTTTAAAATTTGAAGAGGTCAGTGACATAGGGATTAAAATGACCTTTTTACGCCTTTATTTTGTCATCTATGAAAATCTTCATTCAATTTCTTATTTAAATACATTTCTCTTTTCTCTCTCAATAAATGAGAAATGAATTTTATATTTTGAATGAAAATATACGAATTTAATTGAATTGATAAAGCATACTAAGAATGTTTCAATTCGATTAAACGAATATTCTTTTCTTTCATTGAAAAGCTATTGTATTTATTGAAATAAATATGCTAAAAATTTATGTTTATTGCAGTTTTTTTTTTTTTTCAGCGATTGTGGTAACAAAATATTGATAAATATAAATTGAAATATTTGGTGTAAACATTTGTGGGATATAAATGGTTGCAAGTTACGTATTTCCACATGGTGCTACATCACCAACTACCGAAGCTACACTCATTTTATCTTCATCACCATCCTCTGTTGCTACTATTGAAAAAACTAAACAACGTCAACAGGTCAGTTATTTTTATCATTATATTATTATAATTTATCACTCACTTATTGATAAGTAATTTTTTTATCATTCTATCATAATTTATTATTTTTTGATAAATAATCTTTTCAATTAAGCTTCTTCTATTATTTCTTCTTACAATCATTCATTCATTCATATTTCAATGTTTATTTAAATTTAAAATTTTAATGAAATGCATATGTGTGTGGGTGGTGTGTACGTGTATTTGTGTGTTTTGATTGTGGTATTTCGAAATTTGATTAAGATGCATACGTGCTGTAAAATTGATTTTTTTTTTGATGATGAAATACCTGGGGAGGGGGGGGGGGAGACATTAGTTAATAAAAAAGAATGAATTATTGGTTT
>JARVGP010000809.1:0-29908 GCA_029876185.1 Mansonella ozzardi | reverse complement strand
ATATTTAAATTAAAAAAACAACAAAAACAATTATAAATTTTTCTTTTTAAAAAAAAAAAAAAAAAAAAAAACAGACAGGAAGACATATATAAATATAGAGAGACATAAATACCTATGCGAGCAAGCGACAAATTTCAAGGCAAACAAGTTTTCAAACTTTGATCAACCCTTCCCATTACTTTCATCATCTCACTAATTAAATCCTTGCTAATACTACGCAGCACTTTTATTTATAGTAATAAGAAAATTGGTGCCACAATTCAGATTTACGTAAATCATAACAAATGATAGCGATAATGTCAACTCTTAAGCATACTTGAGACAGCGATAATGTCAACTATTGAAAACACTTGAGAGAGTGATAAATTTCACTCAGAATGGCAAGTACGTAGCAATCTTATTTCGAGAAACACAAGTGCATTTTGAATGACAAGGTGTGACAACTGGAGTATCATAATACAAAGCAAGTAAAAAACTGCGAAATTTAACATGGTATTAAAAACGTCACACTTTCACACAGACATTTCATCATTTCAAAATATTAGTTATTCTCGATTACTTATGATCGTCACCAAACCAGAGAATAACTGATCTTATCCGAGAACAGATATTAAAACCCACTTGACATCTTCTGTATTTTTCAATCACTATTTCAATTACTAATCTGATTAAATTCTATTTAAAAATGAAATTCCCTCTCAATTCAACCCGATAACTTATATTAGTTCCCTTGTGGCAAATGATATAATATCAGGAAATTTTGAATAAAAGTAGAGAAAAAAAATTTTTTTTTTGCAAAAATTAAGGCATATGTGAAATATTTATTTCTGGCATAACAATTCAAAACATTGATTTATCAGCGGCTATTAAATTTGGGAATTGTGATTATTTTTCTGTTGTTGTAACTATTCGAAAATTTCGATTTCTTCTGTTAATTCAAAACGAATACAACTTCTGCTACCGCTATTACGAATTTCTTGGAATTATTATTGACACTTCTTGAAATTTCTACGATAACTCGTCAGCTTATGTGCATAAAGATGACGATTTCAATTTGAAGAGGGAAACTTATTCCTCCCCTCAAAAAATCCATCTGATTTCATCCTATAATCCACCCTTCCAATTACTTTTAGCACAAGACCTCCGAATAATCCCGAACTTCAGACTTTTATAAGTTGTTTCACTCGGAATTTTTAAGAATTATTTGGCCTTGAGCTTTTATAAATCATTCGGAATCTTCTATCTGCCTTATTAAAATATTATTCATGTGTGTTACGTTTTCATTACTTTATTGTTAACTTACAAGACTCGTTTATAGTCTCTCATGATTCATACTACATCTTGAAAAGTCGTAAAACATTTACTAACAGGAGCATTTTATGGAACATTTTATAATTTCACTGTACCATAAATATGCCGAATTGAACGAAAATATCTGCTTGAGAAAGTTTTGACATTTTGAAATTTTAGAACATTTCAAGTTGTCACATAATACAATTAAAATTAATTATATCAGTTTTAAGTCTTATTAACATTTTAAATTAACGTTTTAAGTCTACAGTCATCATTTCCGAACTATAGTACTTAAAACTTACTGTAGTAAGTTTTTAGTAAAGCAATAAAATAAAAGAAATAAAGTAATAAAGAAAAACTTGACACCTTTTCAATGCGAATGATAGCGCGACTGCTACAATCCTTGATGAATGCACACACTTGCCGTAGAATGAATGAATGAATGAAAGAGAAAGCAAATTGAAATTTGTCAGCAAATTAAATATTTGAAATTTTAATTAGCAAATTATTGTGGCAATAGCAGTAGCAATTCGGCAATTTAAAATAGGAAGTTGTAGAATAGATGATAGGAATGTAGTTGTAACACTAAATAACGCTAAGAAAAGCTGATTCTGAATAACTTCTTCGCTAGTATACTGATCATCATCATATAAGCTGCACATTTTCGGCATCAACTGAATTCTTTTCAACAATTTTAAAAATGGTTAGAAATGCGCTGTTTTCGCTGGATTGCTTCCACTTTTAGTTTGTTCTCAGCAGCCGGAATTAACCACACACGCACATCTATGCACAAACATACACAAATATACAGCTATTGGTGCGCTAATTTCCCCTTTTTGTTTGAAGCGAACAGCCAACCGTCAACTGAAATTGGCAGAAATTTTGAAATTATTAAAATGAAATAATCCAAATAAATAAACACTCGAATAAGGAAAATAAAATAAAAATCGGGAAAACGAGGAAAACAGGAAAACGGCAGAGTTTGAACATAAGCTTAAATATTTACAACCGCTTAACATTCAAGCATATGTAGGATACGTAGAATCAAATAGTGCTTAACGGATACTCAATTAATCTTCAAAGATCATATGTAATTGAATTTTTGACATAGCCGATGTGTGAAACTATTGTGTGCATAACTTTCGATATTATGAATTCTCATAAAATTTAAACGTCTATTTTAATTAATAATGTATTTGATAACTAATTTAAAAACAGATATAGCATCGATTCATTCCTCTAAATAAAAAGAAAACATTATGCCTGCATATGGTACTATTTCAATAACTGACAATGTATTTTTTTTTTTTTTGTTTTTTTATTACAATAACTGATAATGTACTATTTTATTTTTCAGGAAAACGATTAGAGATGATCGATTTGTTTATCTTTCAATTAGTTACCACCATATTTCGATTCGTTTTCAAAAACATCGCTTTCTATTGTATCAATAAGGCATTTAACAATCAATTGCAAAAAAATTGAAAAGAATTTTCGAACATTTTTTTTGCCAATATTGTAACTTCAATTATTTGATTCAACCAAGTAAAAATAATTCCCAAAACACAAAAAAATTGCCCGAGAAGCAAGCAAAAAAAGAGCAGCAAAAATAGAGCACGAAAGGAGAAATGTTCACAAAATAGAATAAAAGAAATTTTGTAAGGAAAAGAATTGAATCTAAAATTAAAACTAAAATACAGTGAATAATCAAAATATTATAATGTTTCAATATGTTAAGAAGAAATGCCAAAATTATATTTCGAATTTTTTAGCAAAGAAATTAGATAATAAAATGATCCAAATAGTTACATTTAATATTCGAATCTTTAAACACTAAAATTGTTAGAAAAAGAATTAAATACTCATTAATTGAGATGAACAAACATATTTCAAAGCTCGACCACACTACAGTAAAAAAATAAACTCCTTAGCCACACAAGCTTGAGCCAAATCCGACATTAATATTTAGCTTTCTGTACCGAATAACTGACTGTTCGAATTTTGTTGTACCTATTATTGGCTCACAGTGACATGCAATTGTTTCTCACCGGTTTATTACCGATACTTTCAAAGATTATTTATTTATTCTTAGCGAATTCATATAATGCTTAATCAAATCATTCGAACTGATGGCCAATAAAACTTGGCTTCCTATTAATAGCTAGGCTTGAATTTTGAGCCAAGCATAAAAGGGACAGAGTTGCACAGAGCTGAATTATAGGTTACATTCCAAATAAATTGTGTATTTTAATTTTTCACGAATTTGCTTACGAAAAGTTATTATCTGATGACAGATAAATGTTGGATTCTTATTACGCTATAGGCTTAAATTGGGCGGTTAGAACTGAAAACTGAATCAGTAACATACGAATCAGTAACATACGAATCAGTGACATACGAATCTGCCATATGAATGACATATGTCTCAAAATTAATTTAATATTCCGAAAGATTTCATGAATGAACCCTTCCCCGAATAAGTATTCTCGAATTAATACATTAAATCCATTAATTCTTCTAAAATTTAATTCAATTATTCACTTTGAGACGCTAAATGCATGACCAAATTGATAAACAATTTTTAATTAGTCAAGGAAGGGAAAGGATAGTAAGTGAATTAAATCCTGAAACTAATTCTTACGAACTCAGCATCTTGTCAGTTTGTAAAAATTTCAATAAACCTGAATATGAAAGTGATTGGATGAAATTTTTTTTAATTAAAGATTACCTTTTAGTTAACGGTGAAAGAAGCATTTTTCCTTCTATAAAATCATTCAAACTTACTTTAAAGAACATTCCAAAAGTAAATTGAATTTCTACTTGAAACTAAACTAAATTTTGCTGCAATAACAATATCATTGCAGCACTGATTACTGTATACGATTCCTTGAAAAGTAACTACAACTACTGTGAACCACTCAGCAATAGTATCTTATAACTAGTTTTTCAACCTAACAATATGAGATAAAATGAAAAAAAAATTTTGATAAAAGAATAAACTTTACGTAATCTGTAGAATCCACCGTACTGTGTTGAAATTCTACGACTTCTAGATTGAACGATTGAAAGATTAATGTGCCAACTTTCTTAATCGTGATTTCCTCCTTAAATAAATAAAATTATTATAAATATGCTTAATTTTGACCAACATGAAAAAGGTATCTTATGAATTTGATAACATTTGATTAATTTCGAAAAAAATTCAATAAATTAACTTATGGGCTTTGTCTTAATTCTAAAATTGTGAAACGCTATAGAAGTTTCAATTCTATCATGAAATAAGCAAGCGTAAACAAATGATCAAACTAGCCTACTGGCGAAATTTATTTAATAAAGTGAATTAATCAAGTTTATTCAACAAGAAAAAAGACGTTTATTTGTATAGTGAAGTAAGCGTTTTAACTTGGAAGGAAAAGCGAAACGAACCATCCAATTTATTTCATCACTCAATGATCAGCTTCGTCTCAAAAAAGTTAAACAAGTTTCATTCAACCAACTCTCTCTCTCTTTCCCTCCCACTCACATTTACAAAACGGCTTTTACATTTTCACCCTGAAAACGCCGTATTCGCTTCTTTTAAATTCTTATATTGGAAATTTACTTGTTGACGTTCATTTCATTTTTATACCAAAAGAGAAGGAGAAAATTTCTTGCGATTAAATGGCTCAATACTGCTGCTCATAGCTTACGACTAATCTTTTATCGATAATTTTCATAATAAGCAAAAATAAATTTTGAAATGAATGAAAGGCTTCTATTGTGATGTTGAAATGTCAACAACAAAAGCACTCAAAAGCACATATGAAACAATGCAAATTAACAATTCGCGTAAATGTAACGAAGTCAGAAAATCTATTCAAATCAGTTCAACGATATTAAATTTGGAAAAGTCAGAAAGAAGAAGAAAATCATATAGAATACAATACAAAAATATAATATATTTCGATTTTATTACATCATTTTACTTCAATTGAAATATTTTAATTATTTTCAAAATTTTTACATCGTTTCCGATAATTCTATTTTAACAAAATTCCGCTTTATTTATTTTTATTTTTTCATTTTTCTTGCATCATTTGAAGTTTCAGATGGCGAACAAATGTAATGAATGAAAGATATTATGAACATATGTGTGCTATTGAATATCAACTAAAAATAATTGCAGTGAAATAATTTCCGTTGTCGTTAATAAAAAAAGAATTATTTTCTTCCAAATTTCCAACTTCCAAGCAGATCAATTTAGCATTTAAGCATTATATAAGAGTCTTAAACTCAAATACTATCCGAATTAGTACTTATCGAGGTAGCATTTCAGTAATAGTGAAATTTTTTCATAGTTGTATTTATGTTACAAAACGGTGTAATTACTATATTTTAATAATTATCAAACACAATAAAGATTATTTCAGGTAGTAATTTAGTCCTGCTTGAAAAACGGTGCCATTGATGGTTGTTATCTCATCACAGTGTGAGCAGCTGAACACATATATCAGTCTAGAATTTGGAAAAAGCCAAAGTTCAAAAATAAAATCAAAAAAGTGATAGTTTATTAAAATAATTTGATCAGCATGAAAATAATGTTCATTTTACCTCTTTCAAATTTCCTGCAACTGACACCTCATCAATCCTTTAATTACCGTAAGTTTGAACAATGTGCAGATGGTGAAGAGATTACACTTCAAGAAATTACAAATCAAAAAAAAAGTATCCTTTATTTCAAAATGCTGACAAAATAAATAGATAGACTGATAACAAAATGAAAAATATTTCCAACAAAATGGTAATTTGATAAATTCGGAAGAATGAAATGAAAACAAGAAAGCATCACATACAAATTCAAATTTTCCATTAATTTGCAGGAAATTTGAAAGAGGTAAAATGAATTGGTATTTCAGATAAAATGAAGCAAGCAAGGGAATTATTTTGTACATTTAAAATTTGGAAGTTGGAATAAATTTCTACAAAACTAGAAATACAAGTATTTCTTAAAAAGAGAAAATTTATTATTATTATTTAATGAACAAATAAAAATGGTTGGAAAAAACGCACATTATTCTGAGCCGTTGATCTGGTAAAGTGAATTCGATTGATTGTTTTCTATTTGCGACCAACAATGATGCAGTCCATCGAAGATCGATTCGATTCATTCACACATTTTAGCTCAGCAACTTAACATTTGAACTGCCATCTATTGACGTGCCAGTGAATAATTTGACAGATTAAAATATTTCGATAAAATCCTTAGCAATGTGATCAAAAGGAAGAAAAAAGCGGGAAATGACATATATTCACATATCTCCTTGACCCACATGTGTTAAATACAGGAACTGTTTTGACTGACCAGATCATTTATCTATTCCCATTTTTTTTATTTATTTTGATGAATTTTATAACTGATCTGAAATATGCCAAGAGGAAGTGCTTATCACATATTTTTTTTGTAACACACTTTTTTATTTGCCACTTCTTCTTCTAGGTTTATTTTGTTTCCATTAATTCTATCAATTTTTTACTGCATTATTCCAATTCATTAATTCTCGATTAATTAACTTATTTCTTTTTCTTCTCAAATTTTTATTCTAAACTATTCCACATCCCAGTTTGCTTAATTCATTTCGTATTACTCCATTTTGCTTAATCCCGAATACTTAACATAACTTAACCCAATACGGAATTCTCTTATGCCAATCTTCCAACGGATGATTCATAGTAATTTATCAAATTTTGCGTTTTTTTTTTCCTTTTAGCTTTTATTTCAAAAATAGGGCGCTCATCTCACTATTTACTAATCTAACTTTGAACAAAATGATCTAAATGAGAAGATGGAAGTCTTTCTATAGAAAGATATTGTGTGCTGCAAAATCGATTTAACGACCTAAATTTCTGAATCTTTAAAGCGGAACGAAAAAAACTTTGTACAGTGCAATATGTTATTGAAATCTTTTATCGCTTCTAATTCAATGATTTCATTGCTTTTAAATAAAGCAAAATGTTATGTGTGAGCATTTGAAACAAGGATTTTTCTGAATTAGTTTAAATTTCCAGTTATTCCTCTCGTTTTCCTGCAAAAATGAAAAAGAGTGGCTGAAGAAATATTTGCTGATACAACTGAAAATAGAAAGCAAACTTTTAAAGGGAAAGAATTTCTTTTACTCTTCCGTAACAAAAATAATGCCCCCCAAAGCATGCAACGTTTTCAGGCTTAGTCATATCATTGTTTCAGAAATCATTTCATCCATTAATATCACTGTTTCAGAAATCATTTCATCCATTAACAGTGCCCAATCTAAAACATTTCATTCATTTAAACTATTGCAATTATTCAAAAAAAAATTCATCATTGACTTTTATTCTTCTACATGCCTAAAAGAAGCATTCAAATTATTTTTCAAAGATGAAGAAACGATACAGCGTTTAAAATATTTCTTCAGGAAAGTGCTCAGTTACAAACCTATGTTTTTTTCATAAGTTCAGGTGCTTTGCAGAGTTGTAGCATTTCTTCTAGTTTTCTTGTTCTTAGTTAATTTTATATTCGATTAGTATGATAGAGCCAGACAAAGTGATCAGTCATTAATATTACTATTAAAAGAGTAATCATTTATTAACGATTTCCAACAAATCTAATTACATCGAAAACTACCGATGAAACTCAATGAAAATATTCCCAACGTACAGCTCTTTCTCTAACAATAAGTTTATTTAGTCAGAGAATACTTCAGAGAATAGAGGTAAATAGAGGTTAAGTTAACTTGAAAGACAATACAATAATTCAAAGAATGATGATAGAAAATCAGATGACTCATGAAAGCTCATATAAGCAATAAATTTCTTTTAAGGAGACCGAAAGAAGACATTTTTCCGTTTCTTAAATTACTCAGAGATATTTGCAGAAAATTTGCCTGCGGTTAAGCATTTAGTACAAAACGAAATTTACAGCCTGGTAAGACGGGTTCGTCTTCTAAAAAATCAAAAGAAAGTTTCCTGTGTTCGTCTATTTCACTCTGTTTTTTCTTTCTTCCTTTCTCTCTGTTTACGGTGAAAAAGCAGCAATTACCTATAATTAGATTAGAGATGACATTCTTTCTAATTTGAATGAATATCAATAGTATTTCAAAATTTCAAATATAACCGGCAATCCTTTAAATATTATTGACATTTTCTTTCGAAAAAATAATTCGCTTACAATTTTCAACCATAAAAGTTGCACTGTATCTAGAAATAAATTATCCATTAATTTCTTTCAGTGTTTAAAAGAAATTATCAATTGCTTTGCATCCTTGCTACACTTATATAACCTTTTGAGTGATCGACATCGGCATAATGCTTATTGATAAATAATTGATAGAAATTTTTTGGTCTCCATTGCAAATTATCAGTTAATTTGGAATTTTTCAAATATTGCAAATTATCCAATTAAGTGAAGAACCAGTGCTTATTTTTGAGTAATATGTATATATATTCTTTAAAGCACACAGTGATTAATGATAAGCTTTAAGGACTTTGAAACAATTATCATTTGGGTCTATGTCATAGTCACATTTTACTCAATTTAAAACATCGCCTTCGGCAAATTTTTCAACAAAATAATTGTAAGAAAACGAAAAAAATTTATGACTTATTACGCAGCTTTTACATGTTTGAATAGAAAAGAAGGATAAAGAAATATTGGTTGAAAATGTGAAAGATTTTACAAATGACACGATCACACGTGTCGGACGAGTATACATATCATTTGATGGCATCTTTTCCCACATCATATAACATCCTGTCGTACATATCCAATTAATCCTGATGATTTTTGTGACAGTATGCGACAGAAAGTATAAAAATTTTATCCGACAAATCACCTCAAAACATCTTCGATGTAATGCAGCAACAACAACAGTAATCAAAAGGATACCATTTTGATGGTATGTAAGAGATTGTTGGATGTCAAAACATTTCGTTTTTAATTCAGAATTGATAAGTAAATTTTCTCATGTATATGTCGATGGTATGTCATTGCACATATAAACATGATAGTAATAGTTATTATGAGACATAGATCTCTGGCAACTTTTATTTTCATCAAGTAAGAATCTGAAAAAAAATATGAAAGCTGATAGCTTGCCAATCATTGAGATATTTATGGAAGCCTTTGCTTATAAAAATGATTATTTATGAACAGATTAATTTATAGTGTCTGAAATTTGAATTAATTAATTCATCTTTACAACAGAAGCTTTTGTTCGAGAATAAAGTTATTCTGAAAACGAGTTTTTGCGAATAAATTAATTAGCCTGCAAATTAAAATTTTGTTTTTCTATAAAATTAACCAGAATATTTGGAGCAGTTGAAGGTGAGAAAGCTGTTTGGTATTTTGGCGAAAGAAAATCAGTGAAACAAATATGAAAAGAAGGGTATTATTGAATCGGAAACTGGAATTAACTTGAATTAACAAATTTAAGTAAACAATAGAAGCAGTCTCAAAAAGATATTTGTGATAGTTATTTTTCGAATCTACCATAAAGGATCTTCAATTGAAATATCGCTTTTCAATGTCGATCACTCGTTTGGCAAAGTTTCCACTATCCTATAGCTTCTATCGTCAAATCTGCTATAACTCTTAATAGCTCTTTTATTAATCACTTAGTTTTTTTTTTTTTCTACAACGGCAGATATAAACATGTGTGCAATGTGTGTCTCATTGGAAAAGCTTGATGTGAAGCTAGAAAGTTTACACATTTGAAACAAGAAATTGCGCATACAACGAGTTTATTTTTAATAAATTCCATTGCTAGTAATAGGAAAGTAAACAACAACACTTTTATTTTACAACTGTGTAAACAAATGGAAAAATAAAAGTTTCTATAAAATGAAGATGAAATGCTTAAATTCAAACAATAAATTTGGGCAACTTTTCGTGCTCATACAATCTTTGAGAAAATTACAACAGTTTAAATATATCGCTAAAAGAAAAATAAAATGTTTGAGTGAAATGCGAAGAAAAGATGTCAGAATTTTCATTATGGACTATATTAATAAACTTTATTAATAAATGAGTACAAATTAATCTGTTGTTTGCGATTCTTTCCAGTCTGATGAATGAATTTCGAACTACAGTTGGAAAGTTCTGCGAATCCATTTTTAGAGAAAACTGAGATTTTCAAATACCGTTTCATTAAAAATTTGAATCTAGATGGTCTAATATTAAATTTACTTCATTACAGTTTATAATTTCGGTACCATTGGAAGAACTAAGAGCTTCTTTTACAGTAACAAAAAATTTGCTGCTGTAAAAGAAGAATCAAAATAGTCTGGAACTAAATATGGAAACCTATTCGTGTCAAAAGCTAATAAATGATCAATCTTAGCAAAGATAAGTTAGTTTCTTTCTTGCATCTCTACAAACATTTGAATAACAGATGGTATTCATTTTATTCATGTAACACCATAAAAATACACAAAATGAGTTCTTGCTTCTGTTTTCATTCTCTTTCAGATTTTCTGGATTTGGATGGTTGGAAAAAATTGCCGAGAATTCCACATGGTAAATTATATTCCATTGCACGTACTCCACATTTATTTATTTGATCATATTTTCATAGTTGTGTTGCAATATCCATATTGTCGTTATCTTAACAAACATTAGAAACTTTTCATATGTAATTTCTTAGTGAAGAAATATTTCGAGAATAAAAAAGTCATGGAGAACCTCTTAATGTAACAGTTTTATTTCATTACTTCGAAATGTTCAAATCTTACTTCTCACTTACTTTCTTCTTTTTCATATTTGCACTAAACTTTATGGCCCAGTCGGTGACATTCTTGATATCTATTTTCAATTACACATTTGATCACTTAATATTCACTGTAATAAAACAAAGCTGCAGTTGTTACATTACAGCTGGAAAAGGCTATAAGTATGAAATTGAAAAAGTGATGAAACTGTATTGCAGAAAACTTTAAAGATACTTCAAAATAAATCCTGAAGTTGAGTAATGCAAATGTTTGTTTATGATATTTTTACCTGAATAAAATCTTTGCTTTTTTCATTTCCTTCTAAACATGGTTTACTCATTTTATCGAAATTTATTAGCATAAAAAAAAGCTTTCCAATTAAGTGCGAAAAGTGATTTGAAAATAAAAAAATAGAGTTTTTGAAAAAGGAAAAATTGCATGCACAGTAAAATGTTTAAATTACCTGAAATTACGAAAGAGTTAGCAACAGCAACATTTGTTGCTATAAACATTCTTATGATTGCATATCATTTGGAGTCCTGACGATGTATGTTTTGCTGGAACGAACAAGTTAGTCAATTAAATCATTCCAAAATACTCACTGGCAAAAATACTGAAGAAACAATAGGAAAGAAAACCCGTCTATTGCGGGATGAAATGGTTGTACGATCATTGCATGCAGTACAAACAACAATCTTCATTCAAATTACTGAAGTACATTTGATCGAACAAAAAAAACCATTGCAGCAAATAAGCTATTCATTGATTAATGTTCAAAATAATTCATCGCAAATTAAATCTTGAAGGTGCGAGTCAATGAAACATTACAGTCAAAGCTGTAACAATTATTCATTTGCATTTTTTGAAATATAAACTGCTGAGAAAAGAACGATAAAGCGAGAAACGAGATATGGGGAGCGGGATTATTTACTGGAGCGGAAACCGAGAAGCGGGAAGCAGGAGTGAGAGTTTTACTGTGTTGTGTAAATCAATGTCATATTTGTTATGCATTCATAAAGAATGTGGAAATGACAAATTTGTGAAATGTATAATTTAGATTCCCTTCTAAAATCGAGAATGGAAGAAGCAACTTTATTCTGACATCAATATTTGTTCAAATGAATTTATTCGAAATATGTTTTGTTTGTTGCGATAATTGAAATAATTAACTTTCACTGGAAATTCGTTAAAACTAAACCTTATATTAATAAATCCCAACAACTTGCAAAAAATACTACACAGGACGAATGCTTTTATTTTTCCTAGCAACGCATACTAGATGGAAGTTCCCTTTCCTTTTTCTCCATTCATCTTTTCATTAATCTGATAATTATTTGTAAAATAATGTTAAACAACGAGAACATTTAGTTCGCAACAAACACTACATTTCCTTTTTTCTCTCGTTTCCACTTCTTATTTTTAAATAGAAAAAATTCCTCACAAAGCACACTTAAATAGCTCAAACTTTTTCTTTTTTTCCACTTATTCAAATTGGCATTTCATGATTTGTACAACAAAAATTATTATTTCTTGTCTCCAAAACAATTGATACTGATGGTCAGTATCAATTGTTTAACTAATTTTTGATTTCATTTATTCCAATGAAACTTATTCGGTTCGATTAAGGCTAAACCTTATCAAATATAAATGTGATTGAAGAGCATTTAACATAAGTCTGTTAAATAAAGATTGTATTGTCTAATGATTTTGAATTATGTGGAAATACCATAGCAGTAAACTGCCGAGAAAAGTTAAAGTTAAGAAAAGTCAAGGCAAGTTCTTCATATCAATCAACAATCAATTCATTTCTTTGGTTTGGATCATGTGGCTTCTGGTAGCTAAGTATATGCGATAATAGGTATATGCTTGAAAAATAGGTCATTGATTGATCCATTCATTCGACGATAGCAAAAAAATTGAAATTGAAAGACCTTAAAAAGATACTTATATCAAAAAGATTTGCTGAGCTGTAATTCTGAATTATTTGAAAATAACTAAATGCAATTTTGGCTTTACTAATGAGGAGTTATTGTGTTGGATAATTTGAATAATACACAGTCCTCAACAGAGAAATCCTAAAGCATTCAGAGAATAAGGATCGAAAGAGGATAAGAGCAAGAAATCTGAATAACACAGCCCTCAAGAGAAATCCTAAAGCATTTAGAAAATAAGGACCGAGAGAGAGGATAAGGACGAGAAAGAGTTGATATGGTCCAAAGGCAAAATGGAATCTTTTCTTTCTTTCTTACTATTCGACTCAAATAAAATACTCAAACATCTCTCTATTCCTTTTTATTTACCTCTCTCTCTCTCTATTTCTTTCTCTCTTTTTTCTCCCTCTCTCGCACTCATTTTAATCGAATTTGGTAGTTCGAGAAAATTTTGACCTCTATCAAATCAGAGATGACCAACTGGACAACTGGACAGCAGTAATGCGACAGTTAGTGACATCCTTTCAATATATTTCCGCGTTGCTTCTTTCTCAATCCAATATCACATCATACCAATTGTCCATAAGCAGAATAAGAAGAGGAAAATTATTCCCTGTGGTTTTCTTTATTTAAAAGGCCTTTCTTTCTTCCTTTCTTCTTTTTCTTCATATTGCTATATCTCTCTCTCTCTTGATTTCACATTTATCACTGAAACGATAGCTACTGTTTTCAAGCAAACTCAATGCTTTTATCAGCTAATTGCTATCCTCATGGCAGAAACAATTGGCTGATAAAAACATTAGGCACTAAAAAGCGCCGACTGTTCTTTCCTTTCAAATAGTTTCTTTAGCTAAACAAAAAAAAAAAAAAAAGCCTAGTTAATGATTATTGTTGTCCGTAATATTTATACGCTAAAACAAATCGATACCAGTTAGATCAAGCAAAAGAAAAGAATAAGTATAGTTCAGAGGATGACTAGCTAAGTTTAAGTTTAGTAAGCAGCAAATGTATTTTCAGAGCCATATAGTTGTTGTTGGAGGATAAATTTAGTTAATCCGCATTAAGCTATAATTGTGCGGATTAATTATAATTTTTTTTTTTTTTTTATGACCATTCTAACTATTCTTTATTAGTATTTATCATTTATCATTATCATTTTATCCATATATATCATCGTTATATGCTATATGCTACAATTATCAATAGTTTATCTGAATCATTTATTATACTTTCTGTTAATTTTTGTCATCAAAATCTCATTGTTACCTTAAGATCAAATTGTCTCCTTTTGCTTACATATCTAGTACTGATGGACAAAATTTTTACAACAATCCATTTTCGAATATTATTTTTTTTTTTTTTAAAAAAAAAAAGTACACTGTATTTTCTGGCTTAATCTTAATTTTGGTTTTTGAATGCTTCCAATTATTTATTATCTGAATTAAAATCATGACACAAAAGAGTGCAGCTTCGATTAGTGTTGTTAACTTTAATCCGGCAAGAAAAAGAACGCTAAAACGAAGGAAAGTAGTGAAAGATTAATGTGCTAGCTATCCATTAGCAAAAATGAAATAAGCCAGGATCGTCAATCTGTTCAAAATAAGTGAAATTTCTATCATTTTATTTGAAAATTAATGTTAAATTTACTCTTTCAAATCATCTCGTATTTCACATTTTTTTGCAGTAAAGGAATGAACAGAATCAGTTATCATTTAATTTTTCAGTAATAAAATTTCTTAGATATCTCTGATCTTACAGATTTACAGCATTTCTGTCAGCCTTATTTATGAGTATCCGTATTGAAATCGTCTGGAAAGATCGAATTGATAAATACTCTCTAGCCCACGTGGCTGTTTATTCTTCTTAGCTACAAATGTCTTTTCATTTATTTCTTAAGCAGTACGAATGTTGTAAATGTATGAAAATCAATGCATTTATGTAATTTATACAAAATACGCACTAAAAAAATACTTTAAAAAGTGTTAGTGGAAAATTAGAAATATAATCTTTCGATATCTTCCTCGACTATAGAAAAATCAGTTATTTAGGGATGCGAAGTAAATTTAGAAGCCTAGGATGAGATGTAACTGATGAAGACTATTCTAGAAAAGTTCTTTGAAAAAGTTAAATACTACGTTTTTTTAACATAAAAAGTAATTCGGAGTTTTTTTATAGCTCTTTGTCATATAATATTGCATTACTATCTTACTAAATATATCATTATTACGTTGGAACGTAAGACTAATAAATACGCTTCTGTACTGATTAATGATAGAGTAAATTTCCTTCACTTGTCAGATCAGAGCTATTTGATATAAGAATGGGCAGAGCAAATAATTTTTGACGAAAGGCGCTGTGAAGTGTTAATTTTTGACGTAAGGCGCTGTAAGATATCTGTAGTAATATATCTAATAACACGTATTTTGGCAGAGTTAGAATAATCCGTCATGAAGTTGTTGCTTGTCAATATATCTCAGTTGTGAGCCTTATGCTATTTTATGTAGTTCCTTTCTTATTGAAAAGAAGAAAGTTCTACTTTGACGATTGCAACAGACAAATTGCCATATTTTGTATTTCAAATTTTCAAATATCTCAGGTCGAATTTGAATTCAACAACTTTTATTACTTTTATCGCTATAAGATCGGAACAGCACATTCGAATTTCGTTTCCGCCATCTTTAATCGATTCCTACTATTTTCATTACTTTGTTTCGATTGCCTATAATAAATTTATAAATTCAGTAATTTCTGATAATAATTTAAACATTTATATTTAATAGTCGGATTTTTTTTTAAGAGAAAAGAAAAAAGCGGTAGAATAGATTATTTCCATAAGTGAGCTATTCGAAAATGTGTGAAATTTTTGATATAATTGTTACTTTGAATAGATGTTAATTGTTTTTTCTTGGTAAATCACTTATATATTCTTACTTTTGTCATAAATCTTTCTAAATAAGAATCGCTTTGCAATAAGAAAAGTTGAATTGAAAGTTCAAAAATAACAACTAAAAGTTTCTGTAGAGAACTTCATGATTCAACCAATTCCAAGAGAACTTCATGATTCAACCAATTCCAAGATTTTTTTTTTTTGACATAATCCTTGGATTCTTTTTATTTTCTTAGAATTGATTGAATTTTTTTCTTTAATATTAAATTTTTTCTTGAAAGAATAAAGTCTTTCAATTTTCTTTGATCGTTTTTTCATTTCTATTAACTGTTGCAAATTGACTGCATGAATAAGTTATGTTATCAAAGCAATTTGTGATTGTTGTAGTTTCGTACTGTAATAATTTGTAATGTGTTCTTTGGAGAGCTCTTGCAAATGAAGTGCAAACAATGTCCTCACAACTTTATTCCTTTATATAATAACCGAAATATAATTTCAGTAATTCTAGAATCAATCTTACAATGAGTGCAATAGCATCATCCTCTCTATTAGTGGCTAGCAGTAATTCGAACAATTCTGTAATTTGCAATAATTCATCGAAAAGGCGAAGTGGTATGTTTGCTTTGAATTTTCATTTGAATAATTTAAAATATTCTCGTGTTTTCATTATTTAAATGTTTGAGCAGTTTTCAGAATGTTTTTAGTAAGAACTGTTGTAAAGATTATTTTAATCTAATCTAATTTCCACATTATAAAAAAAAATTTGAAAGTGTTACCTAGTGGGAAACTTTAATCGGAATTTTCTGTGAACTGTGGATAATTTAGAATATAATAGTTAAATTTTATCAATTATTTAAATTCAAATTAAGCAATGATAACAAAAACTTTTCGACTGTAAATTTCTTTTGCCATTCTTTTTATTGCTTAACGTTAGCATTTTTAATAATCCATGATACATTTGGATTCTTTCTGTTGCTTCGAATTGATGTTTACAGGAACATTTCGTGTTTTGACGGAAGACTACTCACAATTTTCTCTGGATGATGAATTTGATAATGATTTTCATCAGATATTTTCATTAGATGGCGAACGATATACGCTAGAATTGAATCCAGTGCTAGATGAACCGTTAATTAATCACTGTGATAATACTAATAACAAGAAACGAAGTAAGGATACATTAAAAGGATCATATGTATCACATCATGCACACTCTAGGTATTATTCATTTTTCCTTTCTCGTAGCTTTACTAAGCCTCTTGATTATGGCCTCTAGGAATACACAATCAAAATATTTTTTTTTTTTTTTTTGGCGAAGAAAAGTGATCGCAGAAAGTAAACTTATGTCGGAACAAAATGATGCGATAAAATACGACGCTATTTCTATCATTTTTAATTGTATCTAAACTATCGCAGGTCATTTCAGGTTAACAGATGAAGTAGAAATTGATGGTGATTCGGCATCGGATGAGTTGGATTTATTGCCAACTTTACCGCCTTATTCAGACTCAAAACGAACATTTTCAAAATGGAAAATAAAATTGCCAAATTGGTTACTTTGTCGTAACCCTCGGATTCCAGTAAAATGCATTATTATGTAATTTATTACCCTTTTATGTTTTATGTTTATATCAAATCTTATCTTTCTGAACATTGATAAATTTGCTGTAATTTCTAAAATCTAAAATTTTTTCTGTCAAATAAAACATATGGCTCGTGAAAATCGATATGTATGATTTTTTTAATGCAACTTGAAAAGAACGAGTAAATTAATTCTGAAGAGACATGGTGAAAAAAGTTCACAGAGAGGCTTGATGATCATTTTAGGCTGATTATTTCATTTTTTAAAGCATCATATTAAGTGAGGTAAAGCTTGTTATCCAAGTGAAGGGAGAAGGGCCTAATTACAGATAAATTGCTTGAATGATAATTGTTCTTCGAGTACATTATACATTGCAGTGAGGTTATGAAGTCCCATAAATGTCGAAACTTATGACCTTATGATGAAGACAGTGAAAGTTTTGTGAATGGGAGGACAAGCAAATCTAAAGACTATTAAATCGAAAAGGTTAATTGAAACTTAAGCATTTCGAAAAAGATCAAATTTGTTGATGAAATCTACTGATTATTGAAATTAAAAAATAGTAAAAGTACACAATTTTCTTTTCTGCAGAGTAATTAATATAATACAAAGAATTAATTTGTTTCGAAGAATGAACTTTTTGTCAGTTCATTCGTTAATGCAAACGCAAATTGCAATGATTGTTGGACGAAAGATCTTCCCACAATTTAAGGCTTATAAATGAACGCTGAAAAGAAAAAAAAGGAAGCAATATGTTAAAATTGATTTAATCATCAAAATGAGCTTTTAATATTGTTTTATAACATCCATGTGCTTTAATTCCCATCGTTTTAAAAATTTCTAATTCGTTTCACATATTTCTATCAGCCAAGAAGCATATGCTAGAAATTGTGTCTTGGAGTTTTAAAGTAAAACATCATAATTGAAAATTGAGAAGATAGAGTAGTTAAATCAAAACTGATTAATCAAATAACGCTGATTAATGTATTTTATTTCTGTATGTATCTCAGCTAGCCTTCGATTTCTCTAAATCAGAGGAAAAAATCCGAAGTAATTTCTTCAGCATTCCAGTGATAAATATATTTTTTATTCGTTAATAAAAATCAGCTTTATTTAGCGCATTTATCTACCAAAAAAATTTCAGTTGAATAATATCTTAATCAAATCTACCTTTACAATTCGGACTTTAAGATTTAGATGAAATCTGGCTCAAATCAAATCAAAAATTGAAATAGTCAGCCATATAGCTTAAAAAGATTATATGATATTTTCATTTATTATCATACTCTACCAGTAAAGTATTATTCAGAATACTTCCGGTATCCAGAATATTCCTGACATCTCTCAGTCGCCAATTTAATTTTGCTACGGATTTTTTTCTCCCTGAATTAAATCATTTCCCTGATTTAATTTTGTAAATTTTACTACTGACATAAAAATAATTTTTTGTAACTTTTCGATTTCTATTTGTTCATCTTTTTTATTCCATCATCTTTTATGCATAAACCTTTCCCCTTTTTAAAGCAATTGGTATTTTTAAAATTTGGATTAATTTTAACCAAAAAAAATTTCACTCGTTAAATTGCGAAGTATTTTTTTTTCTCCTCTTTTTTTTTTTTTGTTTTCACCTCTTAGTTGGACAAGAAGAGTAGCAATCGTCCTTGTCTTCTTGACTTGAAGAAAAATATTCAGCGACAAATTAAATTTGTAGAGCTATTTTCGTCAATCTGAATATTCTTTAGACGTGTTAAAATGATGAAAGGAATAAATCCATTCGGAATTTCTTCAGCAATGTTTTCTTGTCGTGGAAATCAAATTATAATCAAGCAATTTTCATCATGCAAATGTCCAACCAAATTTTGATGAGAATACTTTTTTATACTATCATGTATGTCTGTCATTTCATTTTGTTGAATTGTGTTTATTTTTTATGCTTTTGTAAGTCATTTGCACTTTCATACAACTGTCATTATTCATTTAGATGTAGTCGATTAACGCTCATTATTTTATTTATTGCAAATCATTAACTGTTACTTTTGATAACTGATTGTTAACTCTTGAGAATTATACGTACATATATAAATATGTGTAGTAAAGTTAAATCATAGAACCATTAAATTATCATTTCAATTCAAATAATTTCTTCACTAACTCCTCATTCCTTCATTACTCGCACTTGTTTGGTTGGAAAAATTTTAATCGATCAAAATTATCTATTTACATTTCAATTTGAAAAAGCTTAATATTACTCGAAAATTTATTCCAACTAACAAGATGTGTAAAATCTTTCTTTACTTATTATAAGAAATAGACTAATTTTCTTCGTCTTATTCGCTCTAACAATCACTTTAATTAATAATCAATAATTCTTAAGCAAATGGATAAATTAATTAATAACAGTGAAGAATTTCTTTTTTCTTCCTTCAAATCTAATCTATAATTATTTTGATATTGCTCGCATCAAGTATAAATGAGTAAAATGTTATAAAAATCAATTTAAAAAAACTTGAAAATGTTTGAGTGGAACTCTTCTTTTTCAAAAAGCATTAAAAAATTGATGAAAAAATTAACAATTTTTGCAATATTTGCATTTTACAATTGAATCAAAGAAAGTAAATAAAATTGAAGCGGCAAAAACATAGCAATTCTTCAGGACTACTTTATTGGCAGTTAGGATGAAGCACAAATGCTACACATGCAGCGATTAACTTCATATCAACTGATAGTAATGAGTTTAAAGTTTTTCATAGACTGCCGAAAAATTATGGTAAATCTCTTTTATTTTAATTGATTCACTGACAAAATTTTGATGGTTCTATTTAAATGACTTGAAATGATTGGTAGCATATTAATTGATCAATTGAAAATAAATTAATTAGCATATTTTCAACTTATAAATTAAATCATTTATATTCAAAACGATTAAAAAATTTGTCAAAGCAAATTCAACTACATCTTATTTGTAAGTATAAGCATTAATCAATTTATTATGTCAATCCATTTTTTTACTATAAAACATGAAATTTTCCCTAACATCTTTTCTTATTAAATATTTCTTTACCACTGACAGGCCAAGAAGAGGATTAAGATAAATAGTTAAAGAGCCAGAATTGAGGTTATCCCTTGGGATAATTAGCCAATACTCTTTCCTCGTGTAATAACATCATGATCAACGAATACACTAGCTTTTCTGGCGTTTTTAAGTAATGCTTGGATGAATTATTTTTTTGCTCCTTTTTCATTCCATAATTTCTTTGTCCTTTGTTTTTTTTTTTGCGTGATAATGTTATACATTATCTCAATTTATATCACTTTTTTCTATCATTTGGAGAAATGAAGACACGTGAAACTTTTTTCCTTTTCAATTTCATAGTTCCCATGAGACCAAAACTTTCAATTTTCTTGTTTTGCAGGATTACCACTTGGTGTCGTTTTATGTTCATTTAATATATACGTTGAGAAATACTTGATATTTCTTTCGCGGTATTTTTCACTTTGTTTTGTGCATTGTCTAGTAGCAGTTGAAAAGAAAAAATAAAGAGGAAAGTGGGATTGAAATTTATTATATCATGATTGATTATCGATATAATATATAAATCAATATTATCGAAAAAATGTCATGATATTGAAATACTGAAATTGAAAAAATTGTTGAATGTCAACATTTTAATTTTTCATTTAGATTCGCCATTTTTGAACAAGAGAAAAATTTAAGCAACTTTTTTTGTGATATGGTAAAATTTTATGCTTAAAATTTTTAGCTTATCCTCTAAAGCAAAGCACAGAAGCATTACTTTTTAATTTGGCAATTAATTTACAAAACTAAACTAATTAATTAGTTAGATAAATGCCAATTTTTATTACGGGTGTACATATCTCGGGTCGAAATGATCTAATTCATAATTTTGTTCACCCAGAAAATCACTATTTCATTTTGCTGACTAATCAATTCATTTAAATAATTACAATCTAATTCATCTATTTCACTTAATTCAAATTTAACTAACAGAAATTTGTAGAATAGCAATCGGCAGAGAATAGCAACCTAGAAATTTGTAGAACAGTATACGAGTAGAAATTGTTAAAGGTAATGAAATATGTCCTATTTCTTCCAAGGTCAAATTTCTAGTCAAATAATAGGCTAACAAAGATCAAGATAAAACTACTATCAAAATGCATTCATAAATGATAATGTCGCCATGAAACGAGTAAGAGAAATAGGTTGAGTAGATAGATGCACTTGATGGCTAAATCTTGGTGGAAATGAAAAAACAATACTTCAGTGATTTTAATGAATTTAAAATTTGTTCAACTCAGTTCATATCAATATACCAGCACCATGTATTCTTTAATTCTGTAATTGTCTGTCCTAAGTCTGCTGAAAATCTAATTTAATTCAATTTGTCAAATACTGTGACACACTTGTTTATTGCAAATATGCAACTTCCGGAAATTTTGCAAAGATAGCATTTAATCAGTTGTTGCAGTAAAAAAAATTTCGTCTCGTATAACATTTTTTATTGCTTCGAAAATTCAAAATTGAATAAGGTAGTAATAGTAACATATTAAGAATGGCAAATCCTTCTTCTACTACTACTTCATAGGTGATACAGTGGAGCATTTGAAGTATTTTCCATTTGTCTTATTTTTATTTAGCAGTCCCTTGATTGATTTACTTACTCATTTATTTACTTCTGCGAGTGAATTTATTAATTTACCTTCTAGGCTATTTATTCAATTATATGACATTAGAAAATTCGAAGAAATTTTACTCATTCTATCCAAATTGCACTTGTCATACCACTGTCACCTTACTCTTATTTTTATCAATATTATTACTACCTCTATTACAACTGCTACTGCTTTACCAATTTATTTCTAGGCAGTTTTAGCCAAAAGTTCTTTTTTCGTCCAACTCATCCACTCAATTTTTCATTTTCTTTTTTTGATGAATGAAAGAGAAATATGAATGAAATACTTGAAGATAAATGAAAATTTTTGAGCCAATAATTACACTGTGATAATGGTAACTTTTTCATCACTGTTAGGTTATTCAGAACAATCAGGTAGAAAGATTGGTGATAATGATGATAATGATAATGATGATAATGATGTAGAATGGTGATAATGGTGATAATGATGTAGAATGGTGATAATGATGATAATGGTAATGATGTAAAATGGTGATAATGATGATAATGATGTAGAATGGTGATAATGATGATAATGATAATGATGTAGAATGGTGATAACGATGATAATGATGTAGAATGGTGATAAGAATGGTGATAATGATGATAACAGAAACAAACTCCATTCATGCATTTTAAGAGATTCAACGATTGAAGAAATAATAACAAAAAGCGATATCATAAAAGTTCACATCTATTCCAAATTTTCGGCAAAAGTGGAAGTGTGGGAAAAGAAAAGAAGACAAATTAAGCATGATTATTTAAGATAAGTTGAAATTTCGTTATCAATTAATGATACGGAAGAGAGAAGAAGAAATTAATGATAATAGGAAGAAAAAAAAAGGAGTAAGAAGAGATAAAAAGTTTTGCTAAATCTTTATGATGATAATGATGATGTAGTGAAGAAAAGAAAAAGAAGGAGAAAGAGAAATGAAGAAGTTAAGAAGAAGAGGAGGAGGAGAAGGAAGGAAGGAAAAAAGAAAGAGAAGAAAAAGAGCAAAAGATGGATGTCAACACTGAGTGTGGGAGGTGGAAGCCATTAAGCATCATCACTAAATCATGTATTTGATTGAAATTTTTATCTAATAGATAGATGGCAGAATGATTTGAGGAAATTAAACGACCTTTTTTTTTTCCCTACTCTTACTTATATCTTTTATCAAACATCAATTGTTCAATTTAATTTTATTAATTAATTTAATTAAATTCAAATTTCGAATTTACATTTGTTTATAACAATGAATACTGATATTACTGTTATTACTATATCATTATTACTACTAATTATCATTACTGATAAGAAAGTAAAATAATATCAAATTGTAAAATGATATTTAAATTAAATCACACTGATATTTTTTTATGATTATTACTATCACTTCATTATTTTTACTATCATAAAATTTTTCCTATTACTAGCAATAATTCCGAAGTGAAATAAATTACTTTAGCTACTATTACGATTGCAGATCATGAAGGAAAATTGTGATGCAAAATATTATGCAAGCTTTTTTTTTTTGGTATTTTCAAAGTTGCAGCAAATAATTTGATGAATTTTGAAAAAGTCTGAAATATTTTTTTTGAATAATGATAACTGAATCACTTGAACTATGCTATACAATCACTTAACATTGTTGATGCTTCGTGTTACAATCGATGTAGTTGCCGAAAAAATGGTCGAGCAAACTGCGCGAATGCTTGTAGCTGAAATACCCGGTGATGTACAGGTATGCTATTTTATGGGAATTATTTGACTGATTGCTATATTTCCATACCAATGCTTCCTTTTAATAACCTTGTGCTAGACAAAATAAAGATTGTAAACAAACAAATAATTTGTCAAATAATAAACAAATTTATTAGACTTGCTTTCGTATTTTAAATTTAAATAGGTGCATTATTCTTGGCTCAGACGTTGCCACTATTATTAATTTAAATTTCTTTCTGCTATCGGTACTTTTGTCATCTGCCAAAATGATTTGTGCAATTTCATTTCATTCAACTATAATTAGGCAAAATTAAAATAATGGAATGCGATAAAGTAGCATTGCAAAATCAACTACTTTTTTAATCTTTCAATTAGAAAATAATCTTCCAGTCAAATTGTAGCAAATTTAGAAGTTATGAAAGTTTCATTTCAGATACTTATAATTTTTCACTTTTTTTAACGATTTACAAATTTACATTTACAAAATGAATTAGTTTGAAAGTACTGAAAACTGATTTTATAAGAGTTAAAATATTCTATGAATTTGAGTAATACACAAAATTTTCCTAGATTGCGGAAAAAATAAATTAAAGATTTAAAGATATATTTTAGATGAAATATCTGATGAAAAATTTGATGAATACTAATTTTACAATATGCTTTTACCCAATCATTTTGTTAGTTACGCGTTACGCGCTTACCTCTACAATATGGCATGTTGCAATATTAACTTGGATTTTACATTCTTCATTCAGCATTGGTGGAAATGAATAATATACAAATGTTTATAATAATTGTACTAATAATGTAAATAATTGTGGACGTCATAGAACAAGGATTAATGAAATTGCTCATGAACAATAGAAATATTAAAAAATGGAGTATGCATGGCAAGAAAATATCTCGTCTTGTTCATCGGCCAAAAGCTCATCAATATAAAGCACTAAATAATGTGGCCTGGTGACCATAGAATGATTAATTCAAGTCATATAAACACCTAGCACCTAGCTGACCATAGAATGATCAATTCAAGACATATAAACACCTAGCACCTAGCTGACCATAGAATGATCAATTCAAGTCATATAAAGGTCATATTAAGCTATAATGAAAAACTTGATGGGCAAAACAAATAATGCTTGACTTTCCTATTTAAATAGTTTATTAATTATTGATGAAAGCTATCCTTGTTCCAAATTAAATTTATGTAACAAGTCAAAATATGTTTATCTGTATGTGTATGTCTGTGCACGCGTGTGTCTCTTTTCTTTATACAAATATACTTATAAGGAATATTCCCGTTCTAGTGATTAATTTTATTTAGTTTTTATCGTGGTATATGCACACATCCATACATGCACATACACGCATACACGCACAACATAACATTAAAGAGACGCAAGAAGTACTTCAAAAACTTTTAACAAATACAAATTAATTTCATCGATGGACTCAGNAATTTTATTTAGTTTTTATCGTGGTATATGCACACATCCATACATGCACATACACGCATACACGCACAACATAACATTAAAGAGACGCACGCACAAAACGAGAAGTACTTCAAAAACTTTTAACAAATACAAATTAATTTCATCGATGGACTCAGAAATTCAATTTTTAAAAATATTTAAAAAGAAACTTGAAAAATATTCAAGGAGAAATTTATAAAGTTTAAATGTTCAAAAAGTTCATTAAATTAAAATTTCGAAATAATCAAAGAATCAGTAGTTTGAATCAGAATCATCATGAAGTAATCAACAGATAACTATTTCGTTTCTTTTCATAAGCGTATCTCCTAGTAACTCAATTCATTTCTCATAGCTGTTAAATGTTTCATTCATCTGCTATAGCAAAAGATGATTAGATTTCCTGTTTTTACTTTACACTTTATTAGGCTTTTATTTCTTTAATCATTCATTAAATTAATATCTAACTTTTTTAAAACTTTTCAATTTCCGCAATGGCGCGATCTCGTCCATCTCTCTCCTTCAGAATTTAATCAAAATGATTGCGACCATTTGACATGTCAAATGACATCTGCGATAATTAAAGAAACGATATTTATAACTAAACAAAAAAACACAATATGAGATAGATGGAAGGATCCATGAATAGCTGAAAAAATAAGGAGACAGGTAAATGAAATCTGATAATATCATAAAAAATGAATTTCTAATTTTTAATTTCTTTACATTTCATAGATTGGCGCGCTATTCCCAATGCATTATCAAATTACGGGTACGGAAGCATGTGGTCGAATCTGGGAACAGTACGGTATTCAGCGTATGGAAATTGCACTTAGTACGGTAGCTGAACTAAATGCTTTGTTACCATTCAAGCTTGGTATCAGTATCAGGTGGATTAAAGAAATTTGCATATTTAATTTCCCAAATAAATTTTGCTTGATTTCAGTATAATAGACATTAATTTAAAGCTATGATAAATATTAGCATTAGATTTAGAAGTGTAAAAATCTTAGAATTTAAATGAATTTGCGAATATTTCATGAGCCTTTTCATATGTTAAGATCATCGCGGTTCGTAAAACAGATAAATTAGGATGCCGGAAAGAGCTTAACAGAGCAATACTCGTTCACCATCATTCCTGGAAATTTTTAAAGTAAATAGTATCACTCACTCTTCCATTTGAATATAACCGATTGAAGTGATTATTTATTAGTAATGATTTTTCAAATGCCAATGACATATCATTGAAATAATCAGCTTTTATAAATGCTATTTCCATTTTTTTTCTGATTCCTTTTTATTTCTGAAATAAATGATAACTTTTTGACATAATTGCATCGAAGTAATTAGCTGATAAAATTTGAGAAATACTATGATCATTTTTAAAAAAGTTTCTTTCTGGAAAAAATTTTAAGAAAAAGTTATAGAAATAATAAACAATTGTCTTCTCTTACACAACTCTCTCAGTGAAATAGCAGATAGTTATCTCACAACGTTTCTTACTTTATTTTACAATATTTCTTCTTCCAGTCATGATACGTTTTATTCTGATATTACTGATAATTAAAATTTATTAAATGAAATGAAAAAAATTTTTTTTCTCAGATTAAAACGTCAAAAAAATAATTGTATCAATGAAAAATTCCTTTCTCTTTCAAGAATTCATAAATTTTTTGATTTTGATTGCAATTCAACTGAATTCGCATGATCTACCCAACAAAACAGATTTGATGACTCATCTTGAATTCAGTAGTTTGAATTATATTTATAAATGAATAAAATGATTTCTTGGTCATCAAAGTGATCAGTCCGTTGATTCAGTGTTATCAAAGATAATGAAAGTTCTCCCTGGCTAAAATTTTGATCTTTCCATCATCTTTTTGTCAGTTAGTATGATTTGATCTTTTGAATCTAATAGGAAGATTATGAAATAAAACATTTCGAGCTTCGAGAAGATCATTTTTTTTTTTTTGGTTCCATTCTTGTATTGAGATGAAGTGTCAATGTGCAGTTGTGTTGCAGTTAATTTGAATCAAACTTAGTTTGAATCGATTTGACATGATTTCATTTTAAATTGTTCTTATGATTAAATAAATTTGAATTCGCTTCGTAATGCTGATCTATAGAGATTCCTGTTGGACGGAACGTATTGCCATGGAGCAATCTATTGCCTTTTTACGTGAAGGCGTTGGCCAATGTTCGTGTACTTCAACATCAGGTTGCCAGAAAAAAACAGCTCCAGTCGTAGCGATTGTTGGTCCTGCAAAGAGTTCCACTACGATTGCAGTGCAAAATTTGCTGCAAGTATTTCATATGCCTCAAATCGGTTTGTTTTAATATACAACTTTCTTGCTTAAATTTAGCTTTAAAAAAATTTGAGGAAAATAATATTCTTTTATTGCATAAAATACCTTCTTTGCATTCAGGATATGGTGCTACAACGGTTGATCTTTCCGACAAAGAACAATTTGGTTATTTTATGCGTGTGGTACCAGCGGATACATGGCAAGCTAAACTGATCGTTGCCATGTTGGAACACTTTAACTGGACTTATGTAGCTGTCGTTTATTCTGCTGGTTGGTTTGTCGTGCAATATATATATATATATATATATATATATATATATAATATGACTTGAAATTTATATTTAATTATCAATTAATCTGTTTCCAATGTCAATTATTTTTCGCATAATGTAGAAATCGTAGCCACCGTCGCACCTGACTTGCGTATCATTCCGTTAGATTAATCTATTGCTTCACACTCTTTGAATAAAAAAATATTGAATAACGAATAGTTAGAGATCTCTATTTATTAAAAAATCAATTATGCCGTGAATTTTAAATTTTTTACTTTAAGGATTATTCCGGATTTGTACAGTTTCTTCTGAATTATATGAACAAGAAACAAATATTAAAATTTTCCTACTTCAGGAAATTATGGTGAGAAAGGATTCGAAGAATTGGAACGAATGATTAATAACGATGTATCGGAAAATGTTTGCATTGCATATTCGGAAAAAGTGAAGAGTTTGGCGGAACCGGCTGAGTTCGACAAAATTTTGAATTCCTTAAGGTTTAGAAAATTTAGATTTCATCTTAATTTATCAAAGAATGAAAAGAAACATGATTTTAATGACTTTTTTCAATGCCATAAACTAAGACAAACATTATTATTACGAGCAGAATTCTTAATAGATTTCTAAAATTCTAATTTTAAAAATTTTAAAGATTCTTACTAAAGGATTCTTACAAAAATTGTACTACTTAATTCTTACTATTTATTATTTTCAAAGTTCATATTACGGTATTGCAGTGGCTTTATTATTGCGATGTTATTTTATAGTAGTCAAAAGTCGGTCCCCCAAGTTGTCGTGTGTTTTTGTGAGGGCCTTACGATGCATGGAATGTTTAAAGCGCAACAGCGTCTCCGAAAAAAAAATCCGGCAAGACGGCCATTCCAATGGATTTGTACTGATGGTTGGAATGATAGATTAGACGTAGTCAGTGGCGTGGAACTTGAAGCAGCTGGAAGTTTTTCCATTAGGTAATAAACGAAGTAAATTTATCTTTTTACAGAAAAAATTTTTAATATAGCCTTAAATCTTTTATATGTCAATTCACCCATGTAAATCACTCGTTGTTTTAGAATACATTCTCCACACGTGAAATGGTTCGATCAGTATTATTTCTCTTTGAATCCCGAAAACAATAATCTCAACCCATGGTTTCGAGAATTTTGGCAGGAGAAATTCAATTGTCAATTTGCAGTTCCTGAAGATGATTTCGAAACAAAAGTTTGCACTGGACGAGAAAATCTTACATTAAATTACAAACAGGTATACAGATGCAAAGAAATTAATATTTTTTTCTGGATTTGGAAAAATCATAATTATTTAATATATAGCTATAATTACTGAGACAGTGAAACTAATTATTAATACTAAAATATCGATAATTGATGAACTGATTCCATCCTATGTAATGTTAAAAAAATTTTGAAAGTGTGCATTTTATACTGTAAAGTATTAATAATATGTCCACAAATATCCATTTTATCATTACTTTCTCAGATAACATCATTCTCATATTTTATGATAACGGATTTTTAGGATGCAAAACTAAGTCAAGTTGTAAATTCAATTCGTGTCGTTGGATTAGCCTTGCAAGCGCTATACAACGATCGTTGTAAGGAAAGTTCGACAATGTGCACTGAAACATTTGCGTTAAATGGTACTTCACTGCTAAAATACATGCTCAATGTAACATTTGTTGATCAATTCAACCAGGAAGTTTATTTCGATGCTAACGGTGATCCACCTGCGTGGTATATCTATTTCTACGGTTACAAATCTGATGTCTTTATTTATGTATCTATGCATACCGCTAATTACTAGTACAATAAGTTTATTTTTTTGCGGCAATATTTTTGACATATACCTTTGGTCAGTAAATTTCATAATCTGATCTATATTATTAGAAAAAAAAGTTATTATTGGTGGGTAGCGAAAATGTTATAATGTTTCGAAAAAAGATAAGCGGTTGAGAATTTTCCAATTTAGGTATGATGTTTTGAACTATGTTGGTGGTGAGGAGGGTTTTCGTATGGTTGGTGAGTACCGGAA
>JARVGP010000808.1:0-29173 GCA_029876185.1 Mansonella ozzardi | reverse complement strand
TTTTTTAAAATTTTTTTTTTTTTTTTGGTTTTTTTTTTTTTTAAAAAAAAAAAAAAATTTAATTTTTAAAATTGTTTTTTTTTTTTTTTTTTTTTTTTTTATGCCGGCAGACAGTTACAATCGTATGCCAAGTGCAACCGCGTAGTTTGTATATGTCTCATTCTATCATTAATACTGGAAGTATCCTATGTAGAAAAAATACTTTTGGAGATCAGTTTTCCTTACAGACGTAAAATGTAGAACCTCCTGGTTCAGAAAGCGAACTTCTTCGAAGGTTTTGTTTCGATTTCGTTTGATCTATAAATATCCAGTAACTTAAAATGATGTGGTTCAAACGCTGTAGTCTTTTTTAATGATTCATTTCAGTGTATAATAAGCACTTCAAAAGTGAAGCCCAGACATACGATATTCACCATTCTGAATAATTTGTCCTCATTTATGACATCAATATGTGCTACCTGAAAACATTTTTCATTTTTCTTTTGCATAAGTTGTTATAATTTGCAAGTTAATCTCGTATTTTAATGTAAATTTCAGAATTTGGATAGTTTTATTTATAACTGTATAGCAATAGCGGACGAAATTCATATTCATATGCAGGACATAATTGGCTTAAATTATGCAGTTATCATTATATATCAGTATTTTCGAAATAAATTATCTTTCTGTGTGGAATAAACATTGTTCATAGAGTAAGATAGAATCACCATATACTAGAACAATTGGGCTATTTAGGATATTTCTTTTTTTAATAATCCAATTGATTTTTTTTTTGATAATTTTTTTTTTCGATGATCCTTTTTTGATAATTTGATAGTCCAATTCAAGCAGGAGTTTATATCAGTTGTCTAGAAGACTTATGATGTGTACTTTGAACCCGTCTGTTTCTCGTATATGATATTTTCAGAAAAAGCAGTCACATGGAAACTTTGTTGAGTGTAATTGCAAAGTGAAGTTGTACGAGCAGGTAACTGATTGAGAGAGTCACTCATATAACTTCGAAGGTTTTCATTTTGTTCGTGTAGTTAGTACAGATTGAAGTTACCGATCTTGCAAGCGTTGGAGAAGGTGTTTTCAGATGGATCGCTCCAAAGAAACGGGAAAAATTTGCTGTTCCAGCTGTCGGAGCTGAAAAACAGTTCATAAATAATGATGGAGGGCATCGGATGGTAGAGTGAACCAGAAGGTCATCGTCAATGATAATCTCGGCCGAAAGATAAAGCAAAGATCCGGAACGATAAATATTGCAAAAGCAGTTGAAAAAGCAGGAGGAGAAAGACGAAGGCAAAATGTGTGGATCAGGACTGAGTGATTAGAAAATAAATAGAAATTTGATGTTGAGAATTTGTTAACAACGCTGCACACCACATTCCTGCAAGTTCCATCTGTTGGTTAAATGTTATTGGCTTAGGAGAGCGTTGCTTTTCGACTGCGCATCCGCAAATCAGATGCGAACGGATCTGTTTTGGGAATTTCGGCAAATTTGTAAAAGAGTCTGTAAGACATAATGAAATCTTCAAAACCAAAGAAGTATGATTTGTTATGTCAATTTATTCCAAAAAAGCCTGTTTATTAGTTAAAACCCTTTCATTTAACAGTTGAGAAATTTCATTGCCGTCTTTTACACTGTCACTGAAGCATGAAATAAAAGAAATTGTTTTCAGGACCAAATAAATCCCAGTGTAAATTGTCGTTTTTCTTTTATCTGTGAATTTGGTTTAAATTTCTGTTCATATTTCTCGCTACAAACACTTCATCTTTTACTCATTCTATGATCTTGCTGCTTAGCTGAATGTATCGCACAAACCATATAAAGTTCCTAACCTACAGCTGTTTCTCTTGCTTCAAAATTACTTTTTGCTCTTTGTTTGTTTTTTGCTCTTATCCAGTTTATGAAACTGATTTCAAAATTCCAAAATTGTTGTTGAGAAAGATTATTGTTGTTTTAATGTATATACACAATATGAGTTAGTTGTTACAGTATTCTTTACCAATCGGATCATAATGTGTTTTTTATCATAACATTGAAATGCGCATTTAATGTGCTCTATGCTGTAATAGAAACTGGCTGAATTGACTTGGCTCTAACTCGGTACAGGCTTTTGAACCAATTCTTATTAAAGGCAAAGCAATACAACTGCATCGCTTGTCTGTACAGCGTTTAATGCTGACTTTGATAGTGATCAAATGGCAGTACACGTACCGATTTCATTAGAAGCTCAGCTTGAAGCTAGAGAGTATTGATGATGTCGACTAATAATGTTTTAAGTCCTTCTAACGGCAGACCAATTATAGTTCCTAGTAAAGATATAATATTTGGTATACACTACTTTGCAGGAACAAATCAGTGAGGAAGATGATGATTTACCATTCTCGAGTACTTTTGATGAAATTTAACACTCTCTGAGTAACGGTACTTTGCATTTCATTCTAGTATAAAGCATAGGATGGAATATACGAGTAGTGACGGCGAAATTTGCTATAAAACTGTCCGTACAACTTTTGGTCGCCTAATATTGTGGTAGATCTTTCCCAAACATGAGAATTTGAGCTTTGATCTTGTAAATCAGGACTCAACAGAAAGCCTTGCTCTCAAACTGTTTCACTTTCATGAGTAGAAAAGAAACAACATTTTAAAAAAATACTGATTTGATTATTATATGGCAGTAAAATAAATGTTTCAAAATACCGTAAAAAATTTGCCAACTGAGTCAACAGTCGTTCGACATGGCTTTCATTTGGCTGATACTGATGTCGTAGTTTCATGGGTGAGTCAGTTATTGTAAAATTCTACAAAGGCTACAAAGAATGCTTCATATTTGGGCTCTTCGTGAATTGCAAGGATTATGGTGTGATAGTGAATAAATTACTGACCTCTGTTCACCATGCATTTACTAATGTAAAAAACACTTTGAGTTGAATGATTTGCTGGAAGGTTTTGTTCCTGTCTGATGCAGTTATTATGGTCAAATTCATTAGTAACCTGCTCCATTACTGCGTCCTGTAATATGTACTCATTCCTTGTATTCTCATAATCTTCTGAATGTCTTTCAGTCGTTTCATTTTGTTTGTTTAGATAACGTTTCTGCCTTTCTCGCGTTTGTTTCTTCCATTTGGCACGACGATTCTGGAACCATATCTGCGAATACACTTACTTAATTGCTTTTTTTTTTACTTTGGTCTTAGGATCTATCGGTCTTTTTTTAAAAAAAATCATGTTTTCTTTGGAACCCGATCCTGTGAAATAAATAATTTACCATAATTCGGTCTTCTGGAATGCTCAAGTAAAGAGCAAGTTGTTTTTTGGACGACTGATCTGGATAATGAGTTTCGTGAAATTTTTTTTCAAGAGTCATGCATTGCGCTTCAGTAAAAGTGGTCCTTACACGACGTCTCGTTGATCCTCCATCTGAAATAAAGTATCCTGTTACATTGTAGTACAACTTGTTTGCTTATTGTAACTTCACTTACCATATTTAAGCTTTTAACAACCGATATGCAAAAGCAAACAGAACTTGTCATGAAAACATTCTATGTGAAGGTTCCCACTTGATTCAGAGAAGTTTGGTAGCTGTGAGAAATTTCAAAATTTCTCACCCATTTTTAACAATATTCATATGAGTGCCTTAAGACTGCTACAAATTTCCAATGACGATGTGGTATTCTCTATGATGCCGCGAGATGTGAATGAATTCTGATACGCGTCCGTCTGCAAAATCTGCAGATTGTCGAGACTGTTTCACTTTTCGCTTCTATCAGCCAGTATCAAATTTTTTCAGAATCTATAGAGTTGAATAAGTTCTACATGTCTTAAATCGGGTAATCTAAAAGCATTACAACACTCTCGACTGACGACTGGTCATAAGTTTGGTGCTTTTATTTTCTACAAATTTGAAAATAAATTTTTTATAGGTGAGTGAATGAAGTACGTAGGATTTATGAAATTGCTGGCCGTAGTGTAGAAGGTTATCTGTTACATAATCATTGGTACTGGCAAAGACAGGACACTGACGGATGTAACATTGTATAGAAGCTAGGTATAAGAGGTTTCTGATGAAAGTTGAGAGGAGGGAATGGAGAATAAATTTCCACAAGTGGTAGCCATCTGCCATTGCATTTAATTGAGTACAATTAATTGCACTCATTAAATCGTTATTTGACCGGCATAATGTTCAGCTACCGTTCATTGCTTATGCTTTCTACAACTTAAACTTTAAATTCTCGAGTTGAAGGGTGGAATAATGCATTATCACCACAGAGAATTCATGTTTATGTATTTTTTCGTCATAATGTTACTAGACTATAACCCATCTTTGTTCAGGACGAGCCAATTTCACCACTTGAACCCATATTTGGACGGACAGCGAGACAAATGACAGAGAGGAACGGGATTGAAGTCTGGTGATCACATGTATTGAAAAGCAGAAGAGGCGAACACAATCGGAAAGATTTATGCTAATTTATCACTTCACTTATTTCATCTATCATTTATCAGTTTTTGTTGCTGACATTGCCAAATCTTCCCCAAAATATTGTACACCAAAATGTATTAGTGTTCGGGCAATGAACTGAGCACTTCTTTTCTATTTTTATTGATATTTAAGAAATGCTTTACTTAAAAATCTTAAGAAATGCTTTTAATGGTTATCAGATTAATCAGTCAAATTCAATGTGAATATCTTACTTATCTGTCCGTGTTGCCTGGTCTCCTTTTCAGTTATGTTATCGTTAAGCACTTGCCACATCTTCAGCACTACCTTTCTTCCGATTGTCCCTTGTGGTTCGAGTTTTATAGCGAATTATCTGCACTAACGAACGGGTGGGTTCAACAGTTGTAGCTGACTTTTTTTTTTATTTTTTTTTTTTTTTGTAGAGATTCACCGCTAAAATTGCATATTTCAAGGATACTAAATTCTTAATAGAAGAGATTTCGTTGACGAGTACCAACTGCTGAGATTGCTCGAAGTTTTTGTTTCCCTTCTTCGCATTTTTTTTCTTCCTTCACTTTTTTTGTTTTTCATAAGACTGTGATTGTGATATTAGATGCAGTCCATGCTTCACATGCTTCTCAAGCACTATAAAATGATTAACCGATCTTTCCAAGATGAAAAAATTTCATCTCTTTTTATTAACTAACAATCTTATATAAATATCGCTTGGATTTCCATCTGTGACTTGGAGACATAGAATTTGTATTAATCCATCGTTTATGACTTTTTCCATCACCCTCAAACACTGAGTAATGCAGATCTTTTAGAGTTCATTAGATCCTGCTTCAAACTGCTCTTGAGTTAAGTAACTGATAGTTATGATAATTCTTTAGTAACATAAAATTTATGGTGCTATTAATGCTTGGTTTTCTGTCTTTGTTATATTAGCAAAATAAAAATGAAAAAATCTTTTAATAAAATTTTAATTTTAATGAAATTTAAATGATGAAAGTAAAAATGTTTGAAAAAATTTTATAAGCTAAATTGTAAAATTTGAAAAAATTTTATAAGCTAAATTGTAAAATTTTTTAAATTTTCTCATCAAACATATATTAAATTGAAAACTGACGTAAAGAGAGTTTATCAATTTCTTCGATCAAATTGTAAATTAGATTTTAAAAAACGCAAAAAATAAAAAAAAATTAAAAAAAACAAAAAAACTAACGTTATCGAAAGAAAAAAAATGGTGATGGATTTAAAGTAGTCAATTTTAATCAAAATTAGTCTCAAAAAACTGAAATTAGCATAAAAAGTAAAAATATAAAGAAATTTAAAAAAACTTTAGAAACATAAAAAAAAACAGTGAATTTGAAATTGTTCATTTCAATAATTTCGATCCAAATAATTTAGTCTCAAAAAAAACCTCAACTGGAATCTAAAAATTTTAATTAAGAATTAATAGATAACAAAATTCACACCATGCGATTTGCGCATTTCAATACTGCATACTAATTGGATAGCAAAATGATAGTAGTCAGATAAAAATTTCGCTATCCTTCGGGATATTTCATCGCAAATGCTAATCCATTATCAATTGCGGCCACTTCTATTTTTGGCTTATCCATTTATTCCCAACTTCCAGTCTCAACATCACAGCCTAATATATTCATGATATGTTGTCCATTGGCTGAAAAAAAAATTTTTTTTTTCGTATTTTTTTAAATTGAAACTTGAAAAATACTGTTATCTAAAGAATAATCTTTTTTCCTTCTTTCTCAGTGCTATCAGTAGCAAAAGTTTATTTAAACTATTAATAATATCACAATATTTTGACGTTAAAAAAAAATGAAATGAAAACTTGTCAGTAAAGAAATGCTTTAAATGAAATTCATTTACCATTTTCATCGTCAGTATCAGTAGTACGCACTTTTTCAACATCTTTATTAGCCAAAATCTATAATAAAAAATAATATTTGCAAAAGTAAAATTAATTAAAACATGCACTGAGAAAAATTTAAAAGTTGAATTGAATTTCTAGATAAAATTAAAATATATTTTAGAAAAATAAAAGTGAACACTCCTATAATTTTTCATTAAATTATTACTAATTAATATTCCACTATATTGCAAAAAATGATATTTTATATTTCACGTTGTGATTCTAAATTTTCGAAAAGTTTTCTAACTTCTTAATTTGGTTTTTTTTTGTACATATAGTTAATGAACACACTGAACCTAGACATTATGACTGCAAAAATCGAAGAGTGAAAAATAAAACTTACGTCAGAAATTTTTTTTCTCACTTTTTACATTTTGAATTGCTTTTTTATTATTTTTTAAAAATTTTTTCTTGTTTTTAAATTATTTCTTTTACAAAATTTTTTTCTCACTCATAAAATTCAAAACTCAGCTATATATTGCAATTGAAAAAAAAAATCAACAAAAACAGTACAAAATTACGAACTGAGTATTTGATCGGAAATTTGCTATCAGTAACAACCTGGTAATTATTTTATTTCTGGTAGTTAGTAATTAGCAGAAATAGAATAATTTAAACATATGGTAGAATGAGTGACCAGTAAATATCAACCTATTTTTTTCGCACTAATTAATAAATCTTCTTAGTTTAAAAATATCCCTTATTCACAATCTATTAATTTACAAAAAAAAATTAAAAAGAAAAAGAAACACTCATTTTCTTTTGCTGAAGTGAGATCTTGTGGAACATCAACAAGAGTAGTTATCGGTTCATATTTAATAATCAATTATCATTACCACGACCTAAAATAATAATTCAAAAATTTTAGCAGGAAAAAAAGCAGCAACAGTACTGATAAAATTTAAAATGAAGTGAATGGAATTTAATAACCTGCATTTCGAATAATATAATCTAATACAATCATTCGTTCAAATAAATGTTAGAATCGTTTTATTACAGCTGATGATGGCAACATTTCTCGATTCACTTCTCGTTGTCATAGCCAATAACAAACATCTTGATAACCGTGGGCAAAAAAGTGGAAACTTCCAATCTGTAATGAAATTTAATTGATTGTTAAAATTAATTGCAATTTCATTCCTAAATTTTACCATTTATTTACATTGGCAAAAAAAATTATTTTATTCGAAATTTAAAACCAACATTTAGTAAACTATTAGAACCGCATTTTTTTTCAAAAAAAAGTTAAATCCTGTGAGGGTAATAAGATAATGCAAATAATCCAGTTAAGGATAATTTTAAGCTTTGATTTCCGTTAATAAAATAATTGACTAATTCTAATCATGATATCACCAAAAGGAATAAGGTCGGGCACAAAATGAACAATATGCATCATCGTATTAGGCTTATCAGACTAATCACACTATGAATTTTATCTCGTTGATGAAGAAAAAAAGCCTTGCTAAATTTAGATTTATATTTTTTGCTGCTCTTTTTTCTTTTGGCTAGAATTCAGTTTTTCAATATCATAATATTAAATTTTTGAAAATTACCCAAAATCACAAATAAGAAAAAATACCAACAAATGAAAAAATACTGTAGAAACAAAAAAAAAATTATATAAAACAAATTTCCAAGTTAAATTTTACAATAAATTTTGCTTTCCTGATTCATTTTTTCAACTTTAATATTGTAAAAATAAAAGAACCTTTGATAGTAAATCAATACGACAAAAATGTTTTCCAATTTCTGGATAAGGTATTCATATTCGTTGCTTGGTGCGGCTTTAGCATGATCAACATGTCCATAATTAATTAAATGTTGGAGCAGCTAATGCAACAATATTTGTTTACGGTATAATATTGAATTTTAATTTCTGATCAATAAGTGATGTTGCAACTTTGCATAAATAATCCTAAAATGAATTTAAAAAAAGTTATTACTAAAAAAAGAAACGCATAGTGTTTTATATTTCAGATTTTCATGCCATAAAATATTTCATAATCAAATATGCAAAATTTAAATTTAAAATTTCACGACTTTAATTACTATTTTATAGCATAATCAAAAATATATTATTGATCATAAATTTCTTGATATGAAGATAAATTAGATCTAAACAATTGTAATGATGTCAAAAAAAATAAAATATTTTGAAATGATGAAATTCGAACTTCGAAATGCGCTATTTAAAAATTATAAATTGTTCGATAAAAAAAAAAAATAGTCCAACACAGGTGTTGTTTCGAATCTTCCATTCTTGATTTTTTAAATCGTAAATTTTTAAATGATTTCACAGTAAAATATATATTATTCAATGACTAAGATTGGACGATTTCATTGGTAAAGGAAAAGATAACAGATTATAGTAAATTAGTAAAAAAAGGAATGTATCTGAAAGATTGTAAAAAGAAATTATCTTCACTTGGAAAAGATTGTCATTATCATTTAAATCTATGATTAGTTTAAAATATAATTAGCTTAGCTGTTAGATTTAGATGATTAAATTAATTAGTAAAATCATTAAGAAATGATAATATTGTATGGTGAATGAAATCTAAAAATTATAACATTTAAAAGATAGTTCAAAATACTACGAGTAAAATTTTCTCATTGTTTTACTTCGTAAATTTTTTGAAATCTTCATGATTAATGATAAAAGTGAAATTTCAAAATTACCCAATAGTACAAATAGTTAAGCAAGAAGGTTTTCTATTTTATAAAATGCATTCATACATATTTGCACAAGTATCTTACGTGCATGCACAAGCGTCGTTTTATAAGAATCCGGATAGAATGAATCTATAGAAATCGCATATTTTGCTCAAGGCCTACACTTCTTTCAAAGTTTATTAGGTAATGTTCACATGGCCAATGTGTATTTGGAAAATTAATTTATGCTAGCTACATTGTTTTATCATTTTTTATAGTTTTGTCATTTTAACCATCTCTTTTATAGGTCAAGTTCATTGCGGTTTGAATTATTATTAATCGCTTGTGGTTATTGTCGATAACAATAATGATCATAAATGCTTTTAAAAATGCTTGATGTCTCTCTGAACAATTTATTAATAAATTTTTTTCAAAATGAATCTAGATGGCAGTAGTGACCACCTTACGCAATTTTATTACAGGTCTTCATATTCTTTTTGAAATTCTTCAAAATTACAAACTTATAAACATACATTAAATTTTTTACCCCCTAAAAATACGGAAGAATTATCAAACATCTGTTTGCTTCTTAATTCCAAATTATCCAAAATAATAGTATTAATTAGTTTCAAAATCATTAGTTCTTTTTTTTTAACACAGTACTAGGATGGGTAATTCATGAAAGATGTAACTGCAAACACAAAAAGTTGACCAGCATAGATGGTTGATTGATTACAGAAGTTCTTCATTTAGCATAACTAAAATTATGCATGAAACATCTGAAGAAATCCATAACATAGCCAACAAAATTGTTTCATTGAACTTGCCTCCTGAGGGATTCTTATATTTCCGAATCATCTGATGGAAATAGTAATTATTATTATTAACAACTCAACTTTTAAATTTCACCAAATTGCACGAATATTTTGAAATGACGGATTGTCTTAAAGTGAAAAGGTACTTCCACTTTCTTCATAGTAAATACCAAGTATACTCCACCTGTTTGTCGCTGTACAGTTAATTATACAAGTCTCATCTTTCTTTCTTGCTCTTCCGCTTGCAGCTCACTGAAAATTTCGGCTATGATTCAATCTGAAAGCATCTCCAGAAATGAAAACGATCCGCAGCAAAGTTTTTCGAACCCAACAGCTCTCAGCACCCAAAGATTTATTTCAATTGTAATGCATAGATTTTATTGACATCTGCAGCTGCGCTCATTTCGAAAATTTTTAGCAACAGAACTCTTCATCACCTTTCTTTATCTGATTCCAATTGGTACAAAGAAATACAAAAAAAAAAAAAAAAATGAAAGACTGAGTGAAAAACAGTCAAAAGCCGTTTATCTGCTCCCGTTAAAAGTGGAAGGAAAAACACCCTATATACCTTATCAGGTAATCACCGATTCCTTGCTTTCTTCATGTAATTGGAAACACTAAGTATATTTAGATCAAGGAACATTAAGAAATAATGTCATGCATTTTTTTCCACTTTTAGTATGACAGGAACGCACGCAGGCGAAAATTAAAGAAATGTACATATCAGACTTTCATTGTTCGGTATTTTGCTATTCTATGGTCACCCTATTATATTGTAGTCAGATTTGCGAATTTCTATAATGAATCATCGTGATGGATTAGAAATGACAAATATTTCAAGCTAAAAAGTTATTGGGTCACAGAAATATATAGTAATATCAGGTCTTCATATAACGCTGCATTCATTTTGCCGGCACTGTATACCGTCGTTATTGTACACAACCACTTATTACATGTGCTATCTTAATTCCAATAGTAATCCTTTGGCATATATTTTCGCTACCGGCATTTCCCTGTCATCTTCTTTAGAAATCCATAAATTAAAACATGTTTCCTCACCCAAATTTTATTGTCTAGTGCTTCAAAACCAGAACTTTAATCTAAAGTAACTTCTCAATGTAAGCCAGCTAGCTGAACGCTGAATCGTTTTTAGAAAAAGCCTCATTTGATACTAACCTCTTTTGATACTAACAAATAATTTGGTTTTGCTAACACAAAACTCTTGAATTACGGTTGATCAAAAAAATCAAAAATGTTCCCCAAAGATATTTATTCACGTAATTACCAATATTGTCCGACTTATATCCGACCTTTCCATATTTAGAAATTCAGAAACAAAATTATATTCCCTAATCACTCATGTATGCTTAATTAATATTATTATAGTATATTACATTAAATATATAAAATTTCATGTCTTCAAAACCGGCAGCTTTATAGGAAAATGAAACGATTTTTTATTATGACAAAAATTCCTTTGAAGTTTCTTAAGTTCAGTATTATGAAGTCTAAGCAGAACTGGAAACATTCCACTTCGAATCTAATATACTCAGTGTTATAGCACAAATTTTCAAAAAACTATTTTTTCACAGACATTATATTATAAAATGTGAAAATCATACAAGAATATAATTTGAGGAAGAACGTGAGAAACATTTAAATACACTGTAATTTGAGCATCTGAAGAGCATATACATGATAAATCCATCGAGATTTCTTACCTCCTGCTCATTCCAAAACATCCAACAAATATGCAGCTATTTTTTAAACACTCATTATGAGTTGATTCACTGATACATACGCTAGATGGATCATAAGATAAAGCAATTATTTTATATATTGTCAAACGCGCGCTGATATATTCAGGGATGAAAACTTTGGACGCAGTGAAGTTAGTTCATCAAAAGTAACATAGGGAATATTAAGAAGGGTTTTAATTATCGGCTATCAAATATTCTATATCATAAGCCGCTAAAAAACGAACAATCGCAACACCCCAAAAGAATCGCATACACGTCAATAACTCAGCCAAACTGCAAGCCATAAACGATAAAAATTGAATTTTCAAAGAAACAATAAACTTTACCCGCCGATTTTCTATTCGCAAGACAACAATAAAACATTTCCCACTACTACTCATCAGTATGACGTCGAATACTCGATGAGTCCATCTGCAGTGGTTCTACTTCCACCCGATAAAATTTCGTTCCAACTTTCAAATTGTAACTGAAAAAAAGAAATTAACTGATCTCTGGAAAAAGTTATATTTTGCCAGGCCTTTAAAATGACAAAACCTGCAACGAAAACGATAACGTACACTAACCGATTATCCGTCTTACGTATTTTGCATAATTCTAGGCGAGTAGTTACAGCCATTAGCCAGTTAGGACGTTGACCGACCGTAGCTGCTGACTGTCGGTCCCACTTTACTCCCACGCGTTTCAAACTACTCTCTTTGACAAAATGAAACATTGGAGAAACACTGAAAATGCTTTAATCTAGCTGTGAAGATGCAGCATCGCTAAAACATGAGGATCTAGTCCATGTAGAACTGGAAACAATTGGAAAACAGGAAAATCTGAGTTTTTTACGCTCAAAACACATATCTGATGTATGTCATCACATTCAATTAGTGACACGAGAAAAAAATCATAGTAAGAAAAAATGTTCTACATGAAAAAATCAAAAAAGAGAGATATGATCACTAACGAAACTGAAAAAAGGAAGTGTGTCAGGATATCGAAGAACCGAGTGCCAAGTGTATGACTGACTACATGATATAGAAGACTCAAATCCACCACAAAAAAAAAATTATCACGCCTACAACGCGTTGCTGTGCAAATAATAAAATTAAATTCAAGGAAAGCAACCTATGAACGATTACTTAGCCTAATACACAACAACATTTCAACAATGTCGCGAATATTATGTGAAAAATCTAAATTTTGATCATCCACTACGTAGACCATCAGTATACTTCACAAACTCTGCCTTAAAACTTGAAATATGCATTTTCTCAAATACATAGAGAAGTCGTATTGTCCGACTAACTGCCAACGTAATTCATTTATATCGTTCAAAATAACTTAAGATAAAAAGATATCAGAGTTCAACACTTTACTAAACTCTGTTTTTTTTAAAGACTCTAGGAAGACAGCCAATACCAGCAGACGAAGTTTGGTGTAACGGCTATTTCATACTAAATGCTACGCTTGTCACTTTCTACAGAAATGCTTCATTAATGAACCGCTAACAAAATTCATAAAAGAACTAGCCTGAACAATATGTAAGCGTTATGGGACTCACTCCAAACAACCAAGACAGCACAAAACTCATGAATGTCTTGCACTGTAATCATTGTTCGCATCTCTCGTAGTGATATAGTTGTTTGAACAGTAGCTGATCTCACCGTAACTGGTGCAATATCTTCATCCGAATCTGCCTGAAAAGGTATTGTCAGAAGATAGCCATAAAAAATATCGCTCGTGATAAAACAAAAATGTCTTTCAATTACACTCCTCTTCACTCCGATTCACAGAACCAAGGTAGAGTAGGCAAAAGCACAAAATTTAGCTCATTAGAAACTTACCTGAGTTCTCAGTTCTTCACCTATGTTTTCGTTTTTTGCATTTCTCTCTTCAGTCGTCACTTCTAAGGAATCCGCCATAGTTGTAGCTGCTTTAAAAAAGAAATCAAATATTTACAACAGCATTCTAGCACAAAGTTATGAATAACGGCTACAATAAAATAAGGGCAATATTAAACATTCTATATCGGTTATGAGTATAGAATCTTCAGAGATTATGTGCTATGCTAATTAGCAAGCCAGACTGCTATCCATACAATCTAAGCGTGATCATCACGAAACAGAGACGAAACAATTCGATTTACAAATATAATGATGAACCTGTCTTAAAAATTTGCTACAAGAACAAGCCTTTTTTTGTTTGTAACAGAACTAACATTCATATAGATTGAGCGTAATTAGCATAGATTCTGATTTAAAAATTTTCACATTCCTAATTACAGCAAAAGCAACAAAATATCTTTACCATGACTAACAATAAAAGACTTCAAAAGATATCCTCTTGACAGGTCGTTAGATGCTGAACTAACAGTAACGTCGTCTTGAAAATCAGTTAATTCAGATCTGCAAATGAAACAATTTTGCAATTTCTTAAAACAAGCCAAGAACAGAAAACAAAACTATGAATAAACTTACGCAGCCGAATATATCTCCTTCGTGTCGATTGGTAAAGTGCCAAATAAAGAATCATCCTGAGCAGTTATGTATTTCTTCTGAAAATTTTAAATGTTTTTTTCAAAGAAATTTGTGGAAGTTTATCATAACTTCACTCTTTTTCTGCATAAGGAGATCAAAAGATATTTTCCTCATTCTGAATTGTGCGGTAGCCATTACAAATAAGGTTTTTTCTCATCCCACAAAAACTTTTATTTCTTCCAAGCCAAACTATATCAGTGGAAAAGTACTAACTTGGCATACTCATGTTTCGAAATTTCTGTTTAATCAAAAAGTTACGAGCATCTAGGTGACATGAACTTGAAGGAAATAATTTTTTTACATCAAAGTTCACGAGAACTAAACATAAAAACACAAAACGACTTCATAGGCAGAAATAACTGCGTATTTCTGAACCGCTAAATTTCAAGAAAAGTGCATATAACCTTGCAATCGTTTCCGCAACTATCTCCGGTCTCATCATTCGATAATCCCCCAGATGTAGTTTTAGCACTCTGGTGAACAACGCTTTCTCGAAGTTTGTCTAGGGCTGCTTTCAGTGAATCAATTTCTTCATTCTTTTTCTAGAACGAAATACAAACAAAATTCTTGCGAACCACATAAACCAGCAATGCATTTCAAAATTTAAATGTTCTCAAATTGTGTCACCTCATTACTCATGAAATGATACAAATTATATGAACCTTTATTTCTTCACTGTGAGACGAAACCTTACGCTCCAGTGTCAACGCGTAGTCAACAACTAAAGTTTTATATATTTCGCTTCTTTCAGCTTCCATTCTATAAGCACACATAGATAACATCATAAAACGTCAAAAAAATGCGATTTAAATAGAATAACCGGATCGTTTTTGTATATGAGAAACAATATAGCGCTGCCAACAGTAGAACAAATGAAATTTAAAACACTTCCCGTACATAAGGAAAAATGAATGATAACACATGTAGAGCAAAAAAGAACGTACTTGTCAGCAGTATTTTCTGCACTTGACTGCTGTTCACGAAGCTGTGAAATTTCCTTTTTTTGAAGTTCAATGATTTGCTGCAGTTCGGAAACCAGAACATTATTTTCTGATAATTCCTTACCATTGCCCTGAAAAATCATTCAGTGGATCTTTATTGTATAAAATAACTAAATATTGACTAAATAAATTTTAATGTGTACGGCAGAAAACTTTCACAAAATAGATCATGTTTTAGCTTAATTTCACAACTATAAAATACCACTGGGAGTGACTTCTCCAGTTTATCCTCTGGTCCAGTTCCAGTGGCGGCATCTTTGAAAACAAGTTTACTGGGTTGATCAGAGATAGAAACTGCGTTTCTACATCCAATGAATGTAATCAATGAGTTCTTTATTAGTTTCAATGCCTCATCCGAATATTCTTTGACTTGATTTTCAGCAAGAATCAAATCTTGTTTCAAGTACATCAGCTGCTAAAATTATTGTATGAAACAAATATAAGAAGGCTATTATGACGCTATATAATCTCATCTAAAAAAATGTGCAGAAAGCTAACCGATGAAAATTTCTTCAACGCATCCTTCAAGCAAAGCAGACTTCCAAGCTGAGATCTTTCAAGCGCCTCAGCAATCTGTAATGAAAATTTTTTAGACTGTATAAGATCTCACACTTTGATCATTACCAGAATCGATGTGGAAACAATGATTAATTTGGTTCTGGTGATATACGAAACCACTGGAGTTTGAAATAATTAAAAATGTGAGTCAAAATATTGCAATATTACAATGAGTTTACCCTCTGCTGGTAAATAATACGATCCTCAGGTGTGTCAAATTGACTGGATTTGTCCGATTTTTGCTGTAATAAAAATTCTGGTTAAGAAATGACATAAATAGCTCCTGTAATGACATCTGGAGGAAATATAGATATGCACCATCATCATATACAAAGGTGCAGAAAAGGAATGCATACGATGGAAACACTGTACCCCCAGCGAATTTTCTTCTTCGATTACCGGAGTAACGACCTGAAGTACAGAGGCACTACTCTGAGGTATCGCGATCGGTTCACTTTTTGTAACACTCAATCCCGTGTATGTCTTACTTTCAATTTCTATCTCAGTTTCAACAATCTGAAATTTACCGAATAAGAAATAAAGTTCATATTGTTTTTCACATAGCTCAATTTCTAATCACCAAATCCGGCAAGACACCTCACTTTTAAGAAACAAATGAAAGCGGACGCTCGAACTTTCAAGTTATATTGGCTAGCTAAGAATAAGACTTATGGAACTTTATTAGAGATCAGGAATCTTTATAATATCCTCCCTCAAAGCGATAAGAGCGAAATACGATATAATATTTAGCAGCTTCATGCCTAGTAACAGTTTCAGACGCTAATGTAGCATATGAAGATAGGAAATTGTTATTATGATTTCAGAAACAAGAAAAATTCTGAAGAATAAGCAACTAAACAAAAATAATTATCCAGTTAAGGTCAAACAACAATGCTGTAATAATGAAAACTACATCAAAATCCAGTTTCGAATCCAAACATTACTGTCGTCAGTCTTCCTTTACTCTAGGAAAAAAATGATAACCAGCACCTATCACTAGCCGATTACCACAGATTTTTCCTTTTGCTAAAATTAATTAGTGATATTAGACAAAAAGCAACCCATGAATATATTTGTGCAGAACCTTTATTTCAATTCTACCACTCTTTTCATTCACCTAACTTGACCTACTCAAACATTTTTACCCAGAAAACTGAAAAAAAAAAGAGAGTTTCGTCACTATAGAGGCGGTTAGACTAATTAATAAAATGCGCACTGAAACAAATTTAAACAAAACATTTACTGCAATCCCAACTTGTCGCTGCATAATTCTATACCAATTTCTTCTAAGAATTTTTAACATGATAAACATTTTTATGGATTTTAAAAGTAGTACTTCATTGTGTGAGGCATCAAAAAGAGATGCAAGTGAATTAAGTGGCTTCGCAGGAGACTCTTCCAATATGTCCAAACTCAACGAAGAACCAAATCGTGAGGGTGGTGATTTAGCTAGCATTGTTGCGTTTGAAGGTATAGCATCCAAATTTTCATCACCACTGAAGATGGCAGTAATAGCTAAAGGTCACTGAGATAAAAAAGATAAATGGGCGGTTGTATTTTTCAGCACTTACGTACAAATCAAAAAATTTGCTGTAATTAAAATTTTTTGTTACTGTTCAGTACCAAAGAATGTAAAAGTGAAAATATAATAATGAGTTACATTGTTGCCTCTTGTAAGGTAATTGATAACTCAAAAATATTTTAAACAGTTTTTCCTCACTAAAAGAATGAAATAACAACCTCAACCAGTGCGTCGATGGGAAGTTTTTGTTCAGATTTGCAACGTTAATTGTGGCATCAGTTGTGTAGAATGATTCTTCTCTTTTTAAAACTGGAGGAGTCATTTGTGAACCAGATGCAAGTCGTGGATCTCTGACAGAAAGTCGCTGGTAAATAAAGGGATCTGTCACTTTTAGCAAATTTGCTAAACACGGAACAGCCTAAACAAATTATTGGTGTCAACATAGCTGGAATGATTACATCTCAAATGAGAATTAGAAATGACAAAAAATGTACCATTATTCGAAAGATCCCAGCATACCTGTCTCAAAGTCCTCAAATCTGCTGGAGTTACAGGAGGCAAGTTTTTATCAAAATTTACTAGGCCGCTGGGAGCAAAGTTTGGGAAATTATCGAACATGCCAGGAAATAACTGTTTCAAAAAATGTCGTCCTAATTTTTGCTTGAATACTTCGCGTACAGATGTTTCTTCCGTGACCAAAGCAACACTTTTTTCCATAAATGAAGTAAACCACGACTCAAATTCCTGTAAAAAGTAACAAACTCGCACAATCAAACTCCAATTCTGCCCCAACGAAGTTGCAAAAATTTAGTCACGAACTGGTTGCAGTACACTCCGGCGGAGACATTCGGTGAGTGCCGTGGCAAACATTATTGGACTCTCTTTTACTTGACGAATGATGTCAAGTCGGTTCCGTAAAGCAATGTATTTTTCTTCAAATAAAATTATCTGATTGTTCGTAGTATGCAACCTATCGTAAACCTGAAAAAAAGAATCATTCTTGAACGGTATAACTGTGCTCAATGAACTGAAAATTTTCAATTCATTAAAATTTCAAAATTTCGAGTAATGCAAGCAATATAAAGAGTACAAAACCGCCTTTTTCAAAAATGAATATCTGATCGCAAAAATAACCTGCAATATCCACCCCCGAAGTCTTGTTCTAATATTATTTAGCAGCTCGATTTTGGACTGCTGAAAAGCTTTTCCCATTTTCTGCATCTGCTCAATTAGCTTCTTGACTTCTAACATTTTTTCCCGCTGATTCAACACAACATCCTAGAATATAAGGGACTATAACACAAAGGACCCACTTTCAGTAATCAACGGAAACGCTATACTGCACACTCCTTGAAAAGATGACTTAACAATTAATAAAAGTCAAAATTTTACTCTGGTAGATTGTGAATCAACAACTGGTTGTGATACAGCAAAACACAAGTTCTCCAGCACTTTTGTTTCTTCTGAAATTCTGTTGAGATAGGTAAACAATTGGATATAAAAAAAAACAATTTAAAACTATAAAATCAAGTTAAGTATTAATACCCCCTCTTCAAAACAAGAATGACTGATAACAAAAAAATAAAAAACCAAACTTAGACGATGAAACAATACACTTAACAAAGACAGAACTAACGTTCTTTACTGTGGAACATTGCATCCAACTGTGTAAGGCGAGTATTTATACCACGAATATTACGCATTTCAGGATTACTAACTTTCTCACTGACATATCTCATATTAGATACCACCTGTTCATATTCGGTACCACTCGTCTGCAGTTGGAAATGTTTATTTTGCAGAAAATCATGAAAAATTTTTTGTACAGCTTTCCATATTGTAATAGTAGAGAATCAATTTATTTAAAAATTGAACGCGGTTTCTTCTTATTGACCTGGGATATTTTTGTACGAGTATCCAACGTCATCACTGGTTAATTCAAGCTTATACTCAATTTTGAGATCGCAGTGCGTATATGATGTATGTATTTTTGATGGTAACATGTAATATAAGTAAATACCACTTTTTGTGTATATAAAATTAAAAACATGAAGAAAAACAAACTATTTCATATGCGTTAAAAGTCCTCGATGAATATAATAATCCAAAGTTCCAAAAAACAATGCTCGAAACAGTACCTTGGACAATAGCATATTAACCTGTTCCGACATTTCCTCCAACGAATTTTGTGGATCCGCACGAGCGATGTACTGGTATAGCGTGCATTCCTCAGCAGCCTTCGATGATCCTTGCAATTTGTATGAATTTGATAATAAGGCAGAGGGAATTTTGATCTGGAAGAATTCCGTACAACATTACTGCTCTATGAAAGGTGAAAACTATACATACGATATCTCCATAAGGGAAGTATAAGTGCTTACTTGTTGCAGAGTACGAAGCACGTTATCGAAATCTTGTAATAGAGTTTCTGCTTTAATTTTCATTGTTTTCAAACGCTCATAGCGACAGAGAAAACGCTCAGATTTTTTCTCAATTTGATTTCGCGAATCATAAAGATTGGATATTAACGCTAACCATCCCTACAAACAACAATCTAAATATCTATATCAGCAGAGCTGCTATATAATAACATGAAATTAAATGATAAGTTCTGAAAATATTTACCTGATGCAAAAGTTGATGGTCTTGAACTAAACGAGCACAAAGCTGCAAGCTTCTTTCAGCAACTTTTAATCCTAATCGCCCAGCATCACAATACCGCGTAATCAACGGTCTTGATATTGTTGAGCTATCAAGAACACGCAGTTCTTCGTACAAACCTGTAAAATACTTTATAGAACAACACAGTTCACTTTTCTGACGACAGCGCATTAGAATTCGGTAAAATTACACAGTGTAAAAAATTGAGCAGCTTTTATGAAACTATCATTCGCTAAATTACAAATCATTGAGTTTAGTAATTTCAAAGTGTTACGATCAAATAACATTCCTCGAACTGTCATTTCTGGAAATCTATTTTTACAAAAAGGAAAAAAATATCCTGATTAGAGGACAATTGCCTGAGCAGTGGCAAAAATTATAAAATGATTATCTGTCTATTTATATCTATTCATCTATCTAACTATATCTAACTGTCTATCTATTTCTATTCACCTACCTCTTCTACCCATCTATTTATCTACTTACCTACCTAATCTATTTATATATCTAATCTATTTACCATCCATCTATTTAATTTATATTACCTGCGCACAATGTGTGTAATTCATCACTACTTGTCTGCTCTGTACACTGACTATCTTCCTTGTATAATTTACGGAAGAGGAACAGAGGATTCGATTCCGTACCAGCTCCTTGATAATGTGACACCTGCTTTTCCGACTGCAACCCTTCTCCTCCGGAAACAAGCAAAGCCTGCAGAAAGGAGTCATTTTTCAATCATTTCATGTTATTCGGAACAGTATTATAACTATCTAGAAAAAAGTAATGGTTGATTGATGGTATTTTTGAATTTTCTTTATTATTGGAATTTTGCATTTTCCGCATCATTGGAATTAACTAAATTTTCTTTATATTGGAATTAATTAAATTTTTCAGACCTATTATCCTACAGTTGCCTGAAACTGACAATTGAAGACCTAGCAAAAACAAACCTGTTCTGCAACAGGTACGTGAGTTATTTCTTCTATAACACATTGTAGTTTGTGAACCGAACCAAGTGCAACAGATACTTCTAATGCCTGTAGAGAACCCTCGTTCACGTAGAAGACGTAAAACATTGGGCCAGTCAATGGAAAAACCTCATGCCCTAAAAATTAAATGCGCATTAGTTACCAAGTGAATATTTCTAAATATCTTATTTTAATAAAATTAAATTACAAACAGTGTGAAAAATATGTACAGAACTAGAAAGACAAAAAACGCTTAAAAAAATTGAAGTGAAAATAAAGTTCAGTGATAGAAAATATACATGGATAGCCAGCAAACATGAAGTTGTTCAGCAAAATACACAATTGTAAGAATTGTTTTCACTTTGATTCCCATACTATCATAGGTTGTCAAAATACAGCAAAGCAAAATGAATATAATATAGCGTATGCAAAAAAAGAATAAAAATAAATTCAGATTTATAATTTTAGCATTAAACCAAGGAAACCTGAATAGAATTAGTTCAAAATTATCAAACGATGAAGGTGTTAAAAATGTTTTGATGAGAGCAAAAATGCTCGTAAATATTATCGATTAACATTTAATTAACACGTATTTAGAGATTGCTAAGATTGTGGTACCATTTCAATCTTAGAGATAAAGACGTAAAACCATAAGAGGAAACCTAAGGTTATCGATTTCAACGTAACGCAAACAAAAACCCAAAGCAAGTTAAAGCTCTTTTTCATTTGGAACAAAACATGCAACTATTCTGGCAGTGTTATAGATCTGTTACTGTTGCATGCAACGCATTGATTAAGACTGGCGGAGGTAACAATTGATGATGATGGGTGGTGATTGTCGGCATTATCTCTCATGTTAATATCCCCATATCCGTAACTTAAATCTCTATAACGAAGATTTACACTCTAGTATTGCTACTTGTTATAAGTGTATCAATTCGGTTAGGTTTATATATTTGTACATATATTTACTTCCGGAATTTCGACAAAATCCTGAAATGTATGTGAACTGAATTTTCAAGTCATTTTTGTGGGTTTCCTTCTTTGTGCCTCTGAATTTAAATGGCATTTGGAAATGAGCTCCTTTCTAGATTTTTTGATACTTTACGCAGAAATGAAATACTCCTACATAGCACTTTAATATTATTCCACAAAAGATGCTGGACAATTGTGATTATTGCAGTGGAACGCAATTCCTGATAATCCACGTATATGATCGAACTCCCGAACTCCTTTGCTGGATTTAATACCCATTACCGTATTATTTTGTTCCATCTACCCGTTAATTAATATCTCGTTGTTCTGTACATCTTGATTGTAATACAGGAATCTCCGCATATATATATCTGATAATGCTTGGATTTACTCAACTTTAGCTCCTCTCACATATCACTTTTGGAATGGTATGGAAAAAAGGACTTCAGAAAAAGTTGAATTTACAGTTCGGCACAGCTGAGTAAAATATGTTGGAAACAAGAGGATACTAGATGTAAATCTAACATAAATGTTACATTTATTGCTATTAACGATATTACACATTTCACGTACCACTGTTTATTTTTCACGGTAGTCGGTGATCACTTCAACGTCTTATATGTTTATCTCGAAAATCTCTGAACAATTTAATGTCCACAATGCATGGTTCAAACTTCTACCACTTTGTATCTGTTAAGAAATTATTCTAGTACGGTATATTTCGTAGTGCATTATAGCTATGTAGTATTCCATATGTTAACTACCTTTACCTCAGTCGGAACAAATATCTCGTCATCAACAAATATCTTTCAATCGACTGTCACCAACAATACTTCTGCTATATGAAATGCTAATAGCAAGAACCACTAATTAACGATAACAATAAGAGAACAAATGACCCTTTTTTTTTTTGAGTATTCTTTTCGGACAAAAGTGAAGAAAACATGTAATATTCGTTATTGAAATTCTTTTAGTTCTTTAGGATTTTGAACGGAAGTTTCATTTCTTCACGCAGTGTTGTGAGAAATTAATGAACGTAAAGAAAGGAGTTTCAATATTTTGTAAAGGGCAAAAACTAATAAACAATATTACGGAACAGGAAGAGCAAGTGAAGAAAATTATCTCATTATCTCTCAGATTATAAAATTCTACTGAATTTGAAATTATTATAAAATTCTATTGACTCTATCTGAAGCGCAAGCGATTTATTAGAGTTTCCGAAATACTCGGCATTTATGTCAGTAAAAAACTGACTAAACGAGACATCTTTTTATATGCAAGCAATTCTTAGAAAAGCCAAACTTTTTCCAACTACTGCGGATCTAAACGAAACATCTTTTTATGTGTGCAAGAATCAAAATCAAAAAGGACCGCATCAGTCAGTAGGGTCAGATCTCCGACTATCGAATATGAATGAGAAAAATTAATCTCCAGATATGGTTTGTATTTTATGCGGTGATTTGATCGGTAAGTGAACTGGTCATTCGGTAATTCCGGTCATAAAAATAAACCGGTTTTTCAAAGAATGATTTATGGAGGATATATTAATAGGAGGCATTTCGGCAATCTGAGTTCCACTTATACTATAGGTTAAACTAATTTCCAAGAAAAAAATTAGAGGTCTCATACATCACATACGTTTTGCTACAAACCAATTTACTGTGCACAATGATCAAGACTTCATTTTTTGCTGAGTCCAGCATTTGGCCAACAAAAACAAGTAATGTCAATCTATTGCTGAAAAGACAAACAAGTTCTTCAATGATAACAAGTGTAAAGACGAATACCATTTTTGAAGCACAAAGTTGTCGCATGCATACATGTAAGATATCAGTACTGGAGTAAATAAACATAATCATAACAGGTAACTATAATGGATAATACTTATAGGGAAATATCACTTTAAAAAAAAATTTTGCGCGAAGTAATTCATTTGCGATAATTTATCAAAATATTAGAATATAAAATTCATTTACAACAGTTTATCAAAATATACGATATAAACATGATCAATTCATATTCCAACACAGATCTCCAAAATTCTACTCAGCATTGCGGTTTATTGTCATAGCCATACAACTGTTCAACAATGCTCTGTTTTCCAGGATAAATATGGAAACATTCACTCCGAGAACACTAAAAAATATATAGCAATGATCAAGCGAAATTAATCATGACAATACCGATAAGCTGAGATATCCATCGCCTTATCAATGACGACACCACCGGCACTTTGGTATTACTATCATTATCACTATTATTGCTAATATTACTATTATTGTTAATTACTTGCCTATTGCTCTATATATTTTGTCTCCTCACCCATAAATAAATCTAATTAAGAGAAAGCAAATACTTAGCAAACTTGAGATCTGGTTAATCAACTGAAGGAGGTTTCTATATATTACAAAAAATAACAAAATCACCTCATTTGATTGCAGCTTGGGAAACCAAATTAGCATAAACAATTCAGATGAGTCACTGGTGAAAGTGGAACGAATCATTCTGAACACTAAAGTGGAATCTTTGCAAGCGCAGTCGCAACGATCTAGAGAGATATTCACTACAGTAATAAAACTATTAGAAACCAACAATGAAACTAGTAAATTTACAAATCAGAAAGAATGTTGTAAATCATTATCGCAACGTAGCAAGAGGAATAACAAAATTTCAACGTAGTGACAATATGATATCAGGAAGACGGAGTGAAGCGTATACATACGACAGAACAAAACTGAAGGACCCAGACTCATTTTTTAAAGTATCATGGTATGTGGATGCATCAATTTATCGAATATAGTTTTACAGTATGCGTGATTGAATATGATATAAAACATCGCCGGTCATACAGAATGAACGGCCGAATGATTTTTGAACTGTACATTCAAAAAAGAAACAATCCAGGACGTCCACAAATTATGCAATATATGCAGACCACAAAATTACAACCATCATGCATATCGATTTCCCTAATATTTCTGTTTCATAAAAGAATCTATATCTCATATTTATTCCTCTAGTTTCTCAAAATTCACTTCTCCTTTCGTTCTATGAAACCAATATTATTAGGAGACTCAATCAATTCCTTGAAAATGATCCTTACTACTGGAATTTTTTCTCCCTTTCCCCTATCCAATCCTACACATGAACTCCATTGTCAATCTTAATCACCATATCTCATAATGCAATATTATTCAGCTTGATTTCTCTTCTGCGATTTCTTCTGACTTCATAGCTTTTTTTTCATTTCAAACATCTAATCTTTCAGAAATGATCACCATGATAATTCCTGCGAGACAACAGCTTTAAGTATCATTCCCAGTGTACGGTCCCCTCGACAATGAGGTACAAACGTTTCGATGTAGATTTTAAATCATGCAAAGATGAAAGACAATCAGCGAAACCATCAAGCAGATATCCTAACTAATAGACATTAACCATAATACCAAACGAAATTTTTGTATTATATATGCTCTTTTCTACTGGTATTTCTTTGGACGCAAAAGAATAAACCCTCAAAAAAAAAGACACGACATTATAGCATGAACTTAATCATAACCGCAAGATAGACGAGTGGAACACATGCAACACTTGTAACCAAAAACATGTTATTAGAGACAAAAGGAAGTGATAACTTTCAAAAATACTTCCTTACTCAAATATTCTATACACAATAAACGGAACATTTGATGAAACAACACAAAACAAACATACACTCACAAAAGAGTCTTGCATATACTGTCACCAAACGCCGGGAATTTTACTGCAGTTCCAGTGGATGGTACTTGCCAAATAAAACATACAGATGATAAATGTCGTTAGCAATATAATTTACTGTGGAGGTGTACATGGTGTACAGGGAGGCACATCTGGAGCTTCCTCGATATGAGATATATCAATAGGCTCACTTACAGCGTTCGGAAATTGACAACTATTCACTGACCAAACCTAAAATTCATGAGGAAATAACCAATGACACTAAAAATATAAAAAATCGATTTCCAGAAGATGCAGACAAAGAACAATCGACGTGAACTTTAATCCATTTAAATTATTAAAAAAACAAATGATACCCGTGGAAGCCGACTAACAACGGCATTGTATAACGATGAGTTCCCATCCTGGTCAAGAGCCATATCACAGTTTTCGTCCATACTACCTTCAGTATGTTCCTGCTGTTCTGTGGTATTCTGAAAATTTTCTTTGTCAGAAAAACGGAACAAGAAATCTATCTTTATTATTGTTGAAATAAAAATAGTCCTATCATTTCATTACAATGAATCCCTCATCAGTTATCAGCTAAATGATCAATGTCAGCAATGATAACATCTGGAAATCTCAATCCAGTTATTTCCATTTGCAACAGCCGCGTCTATCTTAATGAAATATGAAACTTGATCTATATATGTATCTTTTTTTTATCAAGTTTATATATATACCAATAACTATTTGTTCCAAAAGATCGAAAGGATTTCATTCTAATCACTGTTTACTTATAGCTTTTTTTATTCGATGTCTTAGTTTTCAAATTAGTGCTATAAATTATCGATTCATTAATTATTCTTGTTATTATTCATTTTCTGTACCACTCCGCGAGGTGATGTGATTTCTCGGTGCAATCGAAGTAAGTAAGACTACGGATGAGGCAGTAGTAAACTGACCTGCATGGAGTAGTTAAACTGGAGCGCTCCACCAAAGGGATTTATATTATGACTTTGGGCAGGGGCAGATGCACCCAGTGGAGCAGAAGCCAGCTGCTGGGTGATGCCCAAAACTCCCATATCATCGACAGTTATGATGCACCAAATGGACTCTAAAGTAGACAGTACCAAATGATATGCAGCTAAATCCATTCCAAAGAAAACGAAATGCTTTTAAATTGAAAAATTTTCAATACTTGCATATTGTGATAAAATGTTTACCGCCGAATGGAATTCCGGAATTAGTATTCAGTTGCCACCTGCTCTGATAAATTCCCCTCTCCATAGGGCTAATCATTTCAATGCTGACATTAATTTCCTTTCCTGGGGCTAAAGGATGAATCCATGATCTGGTAGTATCCGATAATTTGTCACCTGAAACAAGCAGTTATTCACGCGATTTTTTCCTTGAGCGAAAATAACGACAACTTAGCTCCTTCTCCGTACAATTCAGCATAACATGCAGTGAAAACCAATAGAATTCCCACCTTCCATATAACAGAGAAAACAACCATTAGGCCACCAATCATTTCCGGAATTGCGCACTCGCCAAGTTTTTGTAAAACGTGTAGAAGGTGGGACGCTTTCACCCTGAAAATCGGTTTATGAAATGCGGACTTCCCACGACTGAACGCATATTTGAGGAAAAATTGACGTGACATTAATAGAAAAGTATAAAATCTTTTTTATCAAACATACCTCGCCTATTGTAACATCTTGAACAAACTGCATCGAAGGTAGCTGCGTTACATACTCTGGAGGTGGCGAACCAGTACCATTAGCACTACCATAATCATAATAAGCTCCTAGAGCAGCTTGCAAATTCCTAAATTGGTTAAAGTACAAAATAACTTTTAACATTTGCACACAAAATTTGTGCGTTATTCTTATTTTTTGCAATTTGTGCATTATTCTTTGCGTTATTTAGCGGAAAAATTATTATATAATTTACATCTTCATATTGCAAAAAATTTTTTGCCACTGTTGAAAGTGTGATCTGAAAAAGGCCAGTTCTGCTTACCAACTATTCATATCAAGGAAAAAAGCGCATGCTTCTGCTGAGAGAGTGTGACTGTCACCAAGAACTTGTTGGAACTGCTTTATGAGCACTTCACGATCGCTGGTTGCCATACATGAAAGAGCTTGCGATAATGCGCCATTTACATCACCGTCGATATCCATTGTGACAAAGACAATAACTGAAAAATAAGACAATTCTTTTTTAAGCAAGTGCCTAGAAAGTTTTAATTAGTAGGCAAATGCCTAGTAATTATTGCCAACATGCAGATAATACGGAAGAAACTTTATTTGTTGCAACGTGGAAGACAGCTATGATATAGTTCACCTTACACCATCAATAATTGAAATTACGAATTTTTTATCCCTTCGAGAGTTCTATCCTCATTTGCAAATTTACACGAAAAAATAAACAGAAAATATTTTACAAATCCATAAAATGTGAACTAATTTTTGTAATTGAATTCAAGCAACAAATAACATAAAAAATCTTTTAGCAATACAAAATGATAACTGATTCTGCCGAATTCACCATACCAACAAAATAAATGATTCCTTGTATCCAAACTAATACGAGAAAAGAAATGAGCAAATCATGCACGAAAAATTAGATGGAATAATAAGGGAATTGTTCTAGACAAATCTTTGCAAGATAACATAGTAATGAAAGAATTTTTGACTGAGCGATTGTTCTACCTGATACTGGCTAATGCCGGATAAATGTAAGTATGTAGACGATACATACACTGTATATTAAACAAAACCATCAAGGATAATTCAATGTGAACATTTTTCGATAAGATTAGAAAATAATCAAAGCTGTAAGCTTTATGGGAAGTTGCTAACATCATATAACTAATTTTAATGAAATTTTACTTTCAAACCCTCTTCTAAACATCCTTCATACAGGAAAGCCTTTCACAAATTTTTCAAAACACTCCTATATTGTCGAAGTTTGTAGGAAGCACGATCGAAGTGCCCAGTGTGCAACTCACTGGTAGCGAGACAGTTTCCAACGGTGTTATGTGTGTGTGTATGTGTGTGTGTGTGTGTGTGTGTGTGTGTGTGTGTGTGCCTTCCTCGTCTTGTTATTCTGCTACGACATTTTGACACCGTACCAAGTTTTGTGATGACGGGTTTGGTGACATTTTATAGGTACTGCATCGAATTTTGTGAAATTCGAAAATTTCCGTAGTTTGTATATAATTTTAAACTATTTATGGCGGTTTCAGTGACAATTTGTGAAGTAAAAAGAAATTAGTTAGTTAAGAGTTGTTATTTCTTCTCACAATGCACTCCAATTTCAATAATTTTTTGCTAGTTAAAAATCTATAAATAATGCAGAAAAAGAACAAAAGATAACAATCAAAGGTATCATTCGCGTAAAGAAAATTCGTGATGACTTTTATAAACTGTGCCGGTGGTTGCGCTAAATTGAATACTGGCTTTTCAATACCTATGGTTGGTCTTGGTACTTACAAAATTGTTGGCCAAGATGCAATCACCAAGGCTGTTGATGCTGCTTTGAAAGCTGGCTACCGGTTGTTCGATACAGCCAAGTACTATGTGAATGAACCGGAATTGGGCATTGCGCTTCAAGTAATATTTTTCTTTTTTTTTTTTTTTTTTTTTTTTGTTGTTTTTATTTAT
>JARVGP010000807.1:0-29530 GCA_029876185.1 Mansonella ozzardi | reverse complement strand
GGACAGGTTGATGTTGTTAGTCTTCGGCATTCATCCTAGATTGTAAATTCAGGCTAATAGAGCTGATTTAGCTTTGTAAAAGTGAGAGAGAAATATCTTTATGAGCTTGTTTAGCCCTGTAAAATTGAGAAAAAGATATTCTATCCAAAAATTTATGATCTAAGAACTTCGCTGTCACCGTCCAAAGTTTGCTGTGCTGTTGCTGTCTCTGACTTCATCACACTTATAATTTTTTGTTATGCGTATTTTTTCTTGGGCTATTAGTAATAGATGATGAGATGAGATGATTCAGCAGTTTACTCTGCAGATATACAACTCGGTGATTCAATTGCTATGGATCAGATAGATAGATGTACCAGTGTGCTATTCTTCCGGGTTCTACTTCATCTTTTAGGTCAATTCGTCTAGCTTCATAATGCAATGTTGTAATGTGAAGGTATATTCTTCAATGAATCATTCAGCTTGCTATTATCAGTTTCATTAGCTACATAGATTGTTTAAAATATGCTGAATTTACGCTTCATTACATATTATCGTTATGCTTATTAAGTTATTGTTTATCAACACTTTTGTTGTATGCTTTATTCTAGCAATTTCTCGTTTTCGAAATATATTTTTAACATACGATCAGAAATGAATCCATTACAGTTTTTGTTATACCACTATCTTTTCCCACGGAATTCAAAAAGTAGTTCAAAAATCATTCAAGATTTTTTCAAAATTTGTCAAACAAGACGCACTAAAATATATTTTCGAGAAAAAAATATTTGACATAAAATGTCGAGTTTCTATAATATCTATTTATATAGTTATTTTTATAAAATACATAAAAGTGCCTGAAAATAGAGTTTCTCATTGAAATTTCAACTATTAGCATAGGGGAGCGTCGCTGACATGAAACTAATCGCAGTGCTCCGAATTATGTCATTCTTTTTACAAAGATAATCCTCCTGGAGATCGAATTCTTCACGATTCCGATTTGTCACAATAATTTTTTGTTTTTGCTCATGAAAAACACTGCATATTTCATATAATAATAGAGATTCAAAACACCAGAAGTGATATGTTTGTTTAAAATGATAGCACACATACCGAAAGCTACCATTAGAAAAGTAATCATTTATGATCTATTTTAATTGACTAAATAATTTTACAGTAAATCATTCTGGCATGAAAGTCCTATTTAGGATATATTATGAATCTTCGAATCTTCAGAAAACAGATTTTGATTTAAATCATAACACTGGGTATAAGTTGGCTCACGATTATGCCTCTACTAAATAAACCATATGAAGGAGGATATCGATGAAATTAGCGAATTATTCGATTTTAATGGAAGTGCAGGATTATTACATCTTTCATCCAATGCTCGCAAAATACAAAAAAGATTTTGAGCGATCCTATTATTTCTTTTACTTCCGTACTTTATCCCATGCTGAACGAGTACGAACTGGCATCGATTAAATAGCACAAACATCAAAACTGTTAAGCATTCAAATGACAGCTAAAAAAGTTTTTAGTTTCTCTGTGAATTGCGGAAAATCTTTAATATTCTAAAGAGATGAAACACAAATTATTTTCAATGGCTGTCCTTTGTATTTTTTAGTTTGCTTAATTTAATTAAAAAGATCTCTAAGATCAAAATCTTTTTTGCAATCAGTAACTGCGATGAAACTTCACTTGGCAACTAATAGTATTCTTTTGCATACTAAAAATGGTTTTAAGTGAATATGTATTATCTAATGGGAAATCATTCGATGATAATTTTACTTTATTTTAGGAAGTTTTAAAATTAAGCGAATAATGTGATCTTATTGCAACGCAATAAGGTCGCATTATTGTTTCTAATATAGGATCGGAATGTGTAATAGATTTGTATAGACATGTTTAAAGCAATTTTCAAGGCTACTTTTCGAACACTAATTTTTCTAACTCAAATTTAAGTGCACTTTTCCTCATTCGTTTGTCCGGTAAACGAATGCATCAAATCTTTCGGATTTATCAGATCCATCGTATTCACTGCAATGGTTTGTTATCTAGAAAATATGAGATCAATCATCAATGGTTAGAGAAAGAAAATAAACGGAAGCTAGATCGGAGTCCCTGAACCACGGGCACAATCGTCTTGCCATCGTAATGTCGAGATGAGTTTATTGGTTGAAAGAGAATGTGGAGGAAAGGTGAGGAATAATGAGAAAGCACCGATGGACAGCTGTAAGCCATAACGTCTGTTCAACTACACCATTATTTCTGAAGCTATTTTAATTGCTAGTTGTGGGTAATATCGGATGCTCAATTTTTTGCACTTTACTATAAGTATACTGGTTAGAATTAATTAATCCAGGATAGTTAATTTCAAAATTAGAATTTCAATTTCAAGATCACTATATGAATGAATTAAGATTTGAGGGCTTTCAAACAATTGAAACCGAATTTTATGAATTCTGATGCATTTTGCATGAAAATATCGGTTATACTACCACATATTTAACTTTTGCATGGCGCTGTGAATGATGCATTCAACAATTTTATCATTTTTTAAAAAATTACGAATTAGATTCGGATTATTACTTACAGCGGATTAACATATTTATCTGCTTATTTGTTGTATGCAGTCTTATTTACGTTCTTTAGAAGAATATTTGTTTTGTAAATATGAAAGTTTATGTATTAGCTCTATATTGAAGTACTGATTATAAATGGGAAGAGAGATGAGGTCAAATGAATTATAGTATATTATAGTAGGTCGCAGTGAGGATAAATAATGTTATTTAAATCTTTCTCTTAACTTACTACTTCCGCTTTAAAATTGTTTTTGATCAAAAGGTGTTCATTAAAACCGTTTATTAAAAAGATAAAATATCTTTCAATTGATGCGGAAAACCGATTTTAGCTCGTGACTATACCGTTGAAGAATCGAGAAAGCAAGCCTTTAAGTAATGTCAGCTGAAGGATTTTGGTTATTTGACGGTTTGGAAGAGGAACCATATGGTCTTTTACCGCTTGTGAATTTATCTGGGAAAGGTGGACCAACATCTACGAAATCTGTCGAAAGAATCGGCTCATATCAGTGGTATTTGAGTGATGAAACGCCTACGATCGTTGTAAATTTTAATCAGTTCTCATAAATAAATAATTTGATTTAAAGAATAAATCCACTATTATTCAGAAAAAATTGCGAAGTGTGCATGTTGCTCAGAAAACTGCTTTCATTTATTCTCTTTTTTCTTTTTTTTTTCGAAAAGAAATCATAATTTTTATATGTTACACTGCAATAAACTTTAACGTATGTTGTTGCAATACAAGGCTTCTTTTAGTTTTGCAGTGTTTTGATTCTGCAATGAACAATGCTATATTTTAATAAAAATCCAGAGTTCATTTTGGTTTAGATGCCCGGTATGCCTCCGGAATCTTTCTTTTGGGCAGGTGGCAAACTACAACAAGACCATGGTGTGGTTATATACGATGTCAATCATTTAAAAGTTTGCTTTTAAAAAACATAAGAAATTTGAATGGAATTTAAGTTTAAAATTTTTTAATTTTTCATTTAGTAGAAATCATCTAACAATAACTTCTTCGCCTCCTACTTATGGGAATCTGGGGATATCACTCAAGCTTGATTTCTTTCATCTTTGCAGGCCATAGTTAATTTCTCAATCATTGGTTCAAAATTATTGTTATTGCCATTAGATCTGCTAAGTTGATAGAAAGTTACTATTAAAAAAAGTATGTCGTCATCGAAATTAAAATTGATATATTACTTGAAAATGCCAATAAGTACATTATACCTAATAGTTGTTATATAATGATGCATGCATTCAATTAATCAATGATTTTTTAGATTCCAACTGGTTCATTAGATACTGCGATATTAGCTGCACATCACATAACAGCAAAGACAAAGAAACCAATTAATTTCAACGATTACAGTTTTATCACCGATGCTGTAAACTTGCAAAAATTGTTTGCATTTGCGCAGGAAGCTGGTGATGGATTGTTTCGAATTGATGCAGAACGGATAGGAAAAACCGTTTTATTAACGAGGTAATTACAAGCGTAAGAGAAAGTTGTTGCTTTCTTGGTGGTCAAATAATAGCTACTTATTTTGATAACATTTCGCATTTTGACTAAAACCATTATTACAAACCAATCAACCGCAGTACGTATTTCTGTTGTTTATCTATCTTCTATTCTCATCTCATAACTACAATCATAAATGTGACGACACATTTTTCATATCTTTCAAAGATCATTTGTATAAATAAACAACAGAAATTTTGAAAGATCTGGTTAGCTATATTTTTTCTGCTATGCATTTCCAATATAAAATTCAATTACTGATAAAAAAGATGGAAGCAAATGATATTTTCATTTTTCAGAAATTTTTTAAAGATTTTCAAATTTAAAGTTTTATGCAACCGTACGTTAGAGCTAGCTCTGATTGCACTATTTTTTTTTTTTTAGAATGGAAGCATCAGATCTCATGGAAATTGGTCATGTGACATTTGATCAAGCACTTAAGCGAAAAATGACAAAAGCGAGGTCGAAATTCACTACTGGCCCATTTTTCCAACTCGTTTCTTATCAATTTGGCCGATTTAAATTATTGGTACGATTCGAAGTTGATTGCGCAGATTATGCTGCTGTGGGAACGCAAAGGTAAGAATTTGAGGTTTTCATGGATTGAATGTAATTTTATATTTAAATAATACAAATATTTTATCTATTAAAAAAGTTAAATTTTATTAGCGAATAAATAATAAAATCGACCTTTCAAATCTTTTTTCTAACACTGCAATCTTCTTGTCCACACTTTTAAGAATTTTTCTTGTTCTACGATTTGATTAATTTCAATGATCGAATATGATCTCCCAGAAATTATTTGCAAGTTTGATTGTCTTTATGGACTAAATTTTTGAAGATCCGAAAATTGAGGATAAGTCATTTTATGATCTAACAAGTCGATTTATGATAAAGAATGTTCCGAAAAATCTTGAAAATATAAGGAAGTAAATTACGTTGATCCAAAGTTCTTAGGATTAGCCAGATTTAAGATCTATTAATTTGATTAGTTGCATTCGGATTATGACTTAGGATATAAGATTTTGTGCAAATAAAATTCCTCGATAATCTATTGACACTATACGAAAAATGCAGTGGGAAATTATCTTAAATATTTGTTGACATCATTATGCTTTTACAGCATAGAATGAAAAATCAGACTGATAATTTTATTGATGGAAATATCTCTTTTTCAACAAAGTATTTGTAATGATCGATGACACATAAAGCTACAAATAATTGTCTTCATCTTAATCCACAACGAACAAATGTTCTTCTTATATCTCTCACAGCGAACTACGATACTGCTAATCAATGCACTGAATCACTTCACAAAAAAAATTGTCTAAGCTTCTTGCAACTTTTATCGTAGAAAATTTAAGAGAGTAATTTGAAAAGTCTGTGATATAGTAGTAATTGATTGTTATCGTATATTTTAGTTGGGCTTTTATCAATCAGTGCATATGTACTCATCAGCAAGTCCTTATCTTTCAAACTGAATATAAAAGTTCTCGAAATTACATAATTGAAGTACGAAATCATAATGCACAATTAAATGAAAATTGAGTCATTCACTTGATTCATTAGTAATTCCGTTTTTTTTTTTGGGGGGAAACTTGAAGAAGAAACAAATGGAGAACTGGAAATGATAATGAAATGAAAAATTGACGAACTATGATTGACTCCATTTCTTTTATAGCAGTTGATGAGAGATCGCAAAAAATTTTACTGTATAGAGTTCCACAGAGGATTTGCAATCCTTTTTCATAATTGGTAAATGTTAGATGACATGTTGATGGATACTTTAATTGTTACAATGGATGCTTTGTCGATTACGTAGACTGATATACTCGGAAACTAACAGTAAATAGGAAAACTTGAAATTTTTATAACATAATTATGAAGAAAATACAGTCATTGCTTCGTAATAAACATTATAAATTTACTACGCAATAAAAAATTGAAAATTTCACAAACAATGTTTTCAATAAATATTTGTATAAAATGTTGCTTCGGTTTTTTTTTTTTTTGACAAATGTATAAGTCAAATAATGGATTTTTTCAAGATTTAAAGGAGATTTATTAAATGAAATGCTTTAGTCGTTTATTTTCAGTCGCAATAATTTGGAAGAGGAAGGCGAATTGGAACTAAAAAAAGAGAATTTTAATGAAAACAACGCAGTTTCATACATAGAACATGGTGAAGTGCCGAAGAATGTTCCGTTGCAACTTGTAACAACTTATCCACAAGGTGCTGGATTTCCATTTTTTACATGGGCACAAATGTTTTTCACCACTGCAGATCAGGTTTGCACATTAATTATCAAGTGAATGCAAATGTGAAAAAAACAATCCAATATTGCGCAGATTCGATCAATAACATCTGACATTGAGCTGAAATATTCATAAAGTAAAATTCCTGTAGGAGATCGTCGGTTGGTTCAAAGGAAATGGCGATTTTGGAAAGCCTGCAATGAACGCGCTTGCCGATATTTCTAAACTAATTAAACCTTTACCCTATGTGGTGCTATCAAAAGTTCACGATTGTTTAGATAAAATTGCAAAATTTTTGATAAAAAATGATCCTGAATTCAAATGTGCTTTAATATGGAAAGGTAAGAATCATTTGGAAATTTTCGCTAAAACGAGTACCACTGGAGCTGTTTCACCTGGAGTGAGAGAATTGCTGAAAACGCAATGCAAGGAACCGGATGAATTGGAAGAATGAAAAAGTGATAATATTTAGAAAATTCATTGATCAGTTTTCAGTATGACATTTTGATAGCAGTATTCGAATTCATATTAAATATGTTACACCGAGAAATATGAAGAAATATTTAGCCTTTTATAATCTTAAGGAAATATGGAACAATTTAAACTAATTTAAATTCATAGGTTTATTTCTGCACATCTCATTATTTTTTATGACATTCAGTGAATTAAGGCATATTTCTGATGATGGATAAAGCATAAAAATAAGCAACTTTAGGAACTTTGAAGACCAGAGATTGATTTCAAAACATAAGTTATTTTTAATTCATCGAGTTAAAGCGGGTTGTACAAATACAAATTTTTTAAGATTCTATAAGAATTTGAAAATTACTTTTTAATATTTTCATATTGGCGAAAAATTTTAAAATTAGAACTAGGTAAGTTGATGGAGGAATAATGTAATTAGTCGAAGTTTAGTACAATTAGATAGAAGTAAATTATACATGCATTACTCGTGAAAAGGAAAATTCATTCAATATTATCGAAATGGAAATATTATTCGTTCATTGTGTAATAATTGCTCAAATAGTAATTCTAATGAAGCCTTTATAAATTTGCATGCACTAATTTTCCACCGAAAATTGCACAACTTTGCTAATATCCAAATTATTTATCATTCAAAGATTTATTTTTTTTGTGCTCTTTTTCGAAGATAGTCGCGAAAAAAGTCAAAAATTTTTATTAGTTTAAATATTTCAATTTGATTGACATTGGTCATTTAACTGTAATGGGTCCTAACAAAAGCAGCTAATTTTTTTTTTTTTTGTTAAAACTAATGATCTCACGAAGAATTTGTTCGCTTGAATCATAAATATGACTTAAAGTGGATTAAATTGTACTCTTTGAGTTCATACCGATCAATGAAGTAAAAATTATTAATAGAGGTTGGAAGTTTAGCCTTTGCTAACCTCACCTTGCAAAAATTCTCAATTTTTTTTTGGATATTAAGAAAATATTACTTATAAATTTTTAGATCACTATTTCTTTATAAGAATGAATAAATCTTATCATTCAGTAATGATATAGCTTGTGGCTCATTTGCGTCTAATTAATTTATTGCCTTGATTGTACCGTGTAAGAGGCCGTCACCTAATACCCAGCAGTTTTTTCTTTAAATTTATTCGACTCATTATGGCAAATTTGACTAGCCGAAAGTAAAAAAAACTGCCGAAATTTCTTTAGAGTTTTAAACTATACTGTATTGAAATCAACTGGTACTGTGACAAAATCTCTTCCAAACAATGTAACTGCTTGATATGATACAGTAATTTTATTTTTGTACGCAATTATCTCATTTTCGTTTTATATTATTCCGTATTCCGGAAAGTTTCAGATTAGTTGCTTTATGTCAGAAACTTTTCTTTAGCTTCAAACTGAAAAAATTGATGGAAATGTTAATGGTTTTTTCCTTCCTGACCCTGCGTTTCAGCTTCATCTTCCGGAGACCAATTAATTTCATCATTTTCTGATTGGGTTGTGTGTTCGAAGCGAGCTTCCAGAACACCTTAATGATAGTTGATTAATTTTGATATCTCAAAAATCATTTAAATTATTTAGCCTTATTTTTTGTCTTAATTCGGATTCTTATGTTTATTGACCCTTCTACTGATTCCTAATAATGATTTAAATGAAGGTCAGGTCAGCACATTTTATCTCTCCGAATAATATTTTGACATGATTTGATAAAACGATTTACTTGCCGTTAGTAGGACAATGATTACTGATGAAACTGTCAGAAAGAGTGAATTTTGAAAAATGGTCTCAATATATCATTTAGAAAACATAAGGTAAAACTTAAAAGTTGGCCAAATATAGTTTTGTAATTTAATTTGTACTAAAAACGTGAAATTTAACATTTGTTTAGTTCTTAATGGCTAAAATTGCAATAGTACTTAAGCATAAATAATTAAAAAGACAGCTAGCAGTTTCAGTTAGAACAAAGCTATGGATAACAAAACACAGCACTGAGTTATAATGGTTTTTTGTGACCAATGGACACTTTTCCCTTCTATACATTGAAATTATAATCAAGTAAATCAATAAGCAGTCGATTGATATTTCAGATAATGGATTTCGCTTTTCGCAGTCATTCTATTTAAAAATCTCAAATACTTGTATGCATTAACCTCAATTGAAAACTCGCAGGTCTAATCAGAAACAATCATAAAGAACAGTTTTCTTGGCTTTTAGTATTGATTCACAAAAAAATTTTCAATTTCAGTATGAAACAAGTTCAAAGCATAATTTCCTTAGTGGAAACGTTTTTGTATAGAACTAATTAGACAAAATATTCAACGGATAATATTAAGTTGCAGTGAGAAAATTTCAAAAAAATATTACATAGCTTTTTGTGAAAAAAAAGAAAAAATAGCAAACCGTCCCAGGCTGGCACTGTTATAATTTCGTTGTTCGAATTCAATATATTTCCACTAGCTTCACAATGCTTCTAAAATGCGCAAATTCAAGTATTTCAGCTTCCGACATTTTAATTGCTATAAAATTTATTGTTATCTTGTAACTTTGATCATTGTCTTACCGCAGTTGCCAAAGGTACGATTATTTTACGCCAATGTGATCGAAGATTTTTCCACATAAATAAAACAATTGCAACCCAAATAAATACGGGTATTAACATCCAGTAAATAATCAACATAAAAATCCATATTCTGCAGAAATTACTTTTTTATAGCTCTTTATTTGCACTGAATCAAAATAAAATGATGAAATGTGATTGAAAATTATAACGCAATTAATATTAAGACAAACATGCTGCCATTATCAATTTGTTTGTTGATCATTTGAATACTTTCCGCAATATATTTCAAGCAATATAATTTTGTTGCTATGTAACTAAAAAATAAAATGAAATTGAAATGAAATATTTATGGCAATGAAAATAAATTTTCGAAACTAAATTTATCTTCTTTACATGTAAGCAATGTTTTTTCATAATTATTATTCTGCCATAATTATTATGCTAATGATTTATCAGCATTACTTTGGTCTCTGTTGTCCTCGAATGTTCAAATTAGTTTTTCAGATATTTTTTTCGATTTTCCAAAAAAAAAATTTCAAGATATTACGAATATGATGTGATGTAACAATTTTTTTTAAAGCTTATAAATAGTTGAATGAACAAACACATTCATATCGTTTAACTCATGAATTGCCACAGTTGTTATCATACTAGCAATGGTATTATCAAGTTTTGTTAACATTCGATTAGCTTCCAAAAATGATGGTTCTTCGATTTGCCGCTTTCGACGTTCTTTTTTGGCTGCTGTATTGATGTGACATACAATGATCATTCTTTAGGCCTCGTTGTCATAATGAAAAAATTAAGTGCTACTTTGTTTTTATTGTTTATCAGTGAGAAAGTTTGATCAAATATATCTACATTTTAATGAAAAGATGTTGTATAACATGGAAGTACTGCAGGGCACATTTCTAAATATTTTGAATCATTTGTCACAGCAATCATCAAGCAATCCTTCAAATTTCGCTAGATAATTTAAATGGGTGATTAGCCCTCATGTTAACGAATCATGTAAGTATACATGTACCGCATCTCCTGATATTGACATGATAACGCATCCGATAATTTCTCACTAATCTGTGAAATTGCTTGACTGCGTACGACAACAAATGCATTAAGTAACTGATGTTACCTACACGTTAAATATTTTGGACTGATTGTCTGATGTAACTCATTCAATTTTTGCATTTTTGCTTCGATGATTTTTGAATTCAAATCATTGACCTGTGTGAATTAAAAAGATCATTAATGCTACATATATTTCGTACTTATGCGCTTGCTATAACAATTTATAGCTTATATCAAAACATTTGACAATAATTTTTTTAGTCAGCTTCACTGTATCGTTTGGGGGAAAATTTTTTTCTAAAAATAATTTAAAAATGCAGAAAACTGTACAATACTAGCATAACTTACCAGAGCAAATGTTGAAGGATTATTTTCGAAGATACAAAGTATATTTATTGATATAAGCAATATGGCACAGAACTTGCCTATAAACTTTTTAATTCGTTTCCTTTTTTTGCTCAATAACTATAATGATTAAATGAGCAAACCAAACTAGATGTGTATTTTTTACCCAAAATATTAATGAATTTTGAATTCTGACGAGAAATGAAGCAAAACCATACCAAAAACCTACCCATTAGTTCAATGCAACTAACCACAACGAAAGTAATCAATCAAAAGCAATGCAATTATCTTAGTTTATCTAATCGATATAAATATGAATGTAATTTTGACAAAATTGTTATGTAAAAAATTAAATATCATTGAAAAAAGTGACATGATTAGTATTCAAATTTTCGGTCGATATAGAGTTATGAGTTGATAATAATAACGAATGTACACGACATAAATGAGATGTTGGGATTTTCCACTTTTTTTTAGTGGAAATTTTCCTTAATTTTTACTCAGCAAGGAATAAAGTTTGTTTAAGGGATAAAGTTTACTCAGCAACTTTATCCTTTGAACAAATGTACTTTATAAAATTCACAAAAGATTTTCAGGGACGACTGCTTGAATTCATTGGACGAAAGGCATTCTGTTTGATAGAATATCCTGATGCAACAGTTTAAAATGTTGCCAGAATAATTCATGATGAGATTATTGATGTTTGATGTATTCAAATGTTACACCGAAATTTGCGCAAAAAACTTTCAATCGGATGAATAATGTCAAGAATAAATCCATACGAACAAAATTACGGCAGAAAATAAGAATTATTTTCGTAAAAATTGCATAAACATTTATTTGTCAAAATCAGTTTTACAAATATCAAAGTGTTAAAAGGTGTCCAAATAAATAAAAAATAAAAAACGCACAATATAAAAACAAAATAAAATATCCAAATTCCATTAAAAAAAAAAAAAAAATCAGAAATACAATTAAAATTGAAGCGATTTTCTATTAAATTAAAGACAATAAATAAATTAAATTTCAACCGAAACACTTTTTTTCGCTTTTACTTATTCCGATAATATTTTTCCGATTAATCATTTCGTTGTGTTGCAATACTCCAATTATACAAATTAAAATTAAACATGGATAAGGAATTTCAAAAGTTAAAGCAAGTATGTAATACATATTTAAACAAACACATAATACGTATTCTACATGTTCGATGGGCAAACGGTGATGATGTTGTTGAAGACTGCGATGTTGTAGATGGTGTCTTGGACGGTGATGTTGTTGATGATGCTGATGTTGTAGATGGCGATGTTGTAAATGGTGTTTCAAGTGATGACGTAGATGATGGTGATGCTGTTGAAGACGGTGGTGCTGTTGATGATGTTGATGTTGTAGATGGCGATATTGTAAATGGTGTTTCAAATGATGACATTGTAGATGATGGTGATGCTGTTGAAGACGGTGGTGTTGTTGGTGATGCTGATGTAGGCTGCGATGTTGTAAATGGTGTTTCAAGTGATGATATTGTAGATGATGGTGATGCTGTTGAAGACGATGGTATTATAGATGGCGACGTTGTAAATAATGTAGCCTCCTGCTGCATACTTAGCCATGGCTACAATAATATGTTGTTAAGGATCAAAGTAATGGGAATGCTGGAAAATCAGTGTCAAAACATTCTTGTCTAGAAAATAAATTGGAAGAGATGAAGTTTGATTTTTTTTCCTGTATATAAATTTTAGTAAGGAAATTTTTAAATTTGAGGGTTTTTTGAGTCTGTTTTTTTGCAATCATCATGATAATAATTTATATATGGAAGAAATAAGTAATTTAAAAATTTCGAAAAATTAGAATAAATGTATTACTTAGATCACATCAATTTTAGTCCTTTTCATTCACATTCTCTCCAGATAACCCTATCTAACCTAATAAGAACAATATGTTAGAAGAGATGTTAATTGAATACGAAACAATTAAATGATAATTTTTCTGTTTCCACAAAATAGTTTCAAATTACGTTAAAGGCATACTTGCTTATTTTGGACATGGTTATTAATAGAAATCCTTTTAAAAAGAAGTGTTAGAAATTTAAAATTAAAATAAATTTTATACCATTAGTTGGAGCAAAAAGAAAGCGACAAAGTGAAAAGCGAATCTTTTTCTTACAATCATCGTTTGATTTTATCTATCGAATCCAAACTGAATGAAATAATACTTGTTTATGAATAACATCATTTGATAAAGCAATGATTAAGCACGAGCTGACAATCACTCAATTTTCGACACATAAATAATAGATAATGTTTGCATAATACTAATTGTTTTCATATTTTATCAAGTGAAACTTAATGACTTTAAAAAGCATTAAAATAATAAATCCTCGTCCTTCAAGATAAGGAGAATCTTACATTCTATGGTTGTAAAATAAGCTTTCCCCCTTTTCAAGTAAACTGTTATTTGGGCAGTATTTGAAAGGAAGAAAATAAAAATTCCACCTTTGAAGCGCTTAGCTCAAAATTTTAGTGCAAATGAGAAAACACTTCAATTGTTACTGTCAGACCGAACCTCTTGTACTGTTGCGAATGTTGCTACTGAGAAGAATTTCCCATTTATACAAAAACTGAATTGAATAAGTATTGCTTCCCAAAATAGCATTTCTCATCCAAAGTCGAGCATTATTTGAAGCGAGCACACCAAACGCTTCGCACTTGCATTTAAATTGATGAATTTTTTGTAATAAGAGAAATTGCAAGATATAAAATGTGAAATGTAAATGTCAAAATGGAAGGGAATTATTTTGTTCTATTATTTTGTAATTTTAGAATTAAATATTGACAAATAGAAGAACTTTGTTAATATTCAAACTGCTTGCTATTTTTTTTTGCTGTCTTCCAAAGACATTTGCTAAGAAGGTCTTTTGTTAGTTTGAATATTTCAGCAGCGTGGCTGGCATCAATTTTTAGCCTAAATAAGTTCTAACAGCCATTTTCGGGCTAAAACTAACTACCACACCAAGAATTTATGTCTTAAATATGACCTGAGTGAAAAGCTTGAATCAAATTGTACAATTTGAATTTATACCAATCAATAAAGCTACAAGTTTGGAATCAGAATATTTAGGCGATTGAATTAACATTTTGTGAAACATTGATATGCTGTTTAAAAATTGTGCAAAATTTCCATTTCAAATAATTTTTGACAATGAATTTTGAAATGAATAGCACATTCTTCGTTCTCAAAAGGCTTATTAGTCATTAAACAACTTTTTGAAATTTTAAAATATTTTAAATCGAAGAATGTGCTATTCATTTCAAAATTTTTCAACTTTTTTTTTTAAAAAAAAAAAAAAGGTTTTGAACTTTTCCTTTTATATTTCTCTTCAACTTTCTCAGATATATTTCTGTCACTAAAAATTGAACCGATTCTTAAGTATTAATAGAAATTGATTATTGTATATTAATCCATTTCTTATATCGACGTAATACAGTATAGTGATTGTGAATAAGTTCAACTATTCGATGCCAGTACTACCATTAAAATTTGACATAATTTTGCCAAATTTATTTCAAGTGAAAATGAAACAACTATGAAACAACTATTATGTCACACCTTACAAAAGTCTTTCAATTTTTATTCCAGAAAATGCTTAAGTTTAAAAAACATTGAAGAACAGAAAAATTCTCAAAATCGATTTCAGAATCTCTTCATTTAGCTACATCATTAATTTAAAATAATTTCATCGTCTTTTCATTATTTTATCTCACTTTAGCGTTCAACAATTCCTTTCCAAGAAGTTATTACGTAAAAAGCGGCTCCGAATAGCGCTAGCATGACTATATATGTAATTGTTGATGCAAATAATTCCGAAGCTGTACAATTGAAAAATTTATATATTATAGATATTACTGTTTATGGTAATTATTAGATTACTGTCATCAAATACTTACAATAATATGTTATGCAGGAATGATGCTTACCTTTTCCATTGTCCCGATGAAAGACGTAAAGTCGATAGAAAAATACAAACACAGTTAACACAGCCAAAGCTATCTGTAATTTAATTTTTATGCTGAAGAATCACCTTACGAAGTAATTCTTTTTCAGCAGAAGAAGTAGAAACTATTTCATTCCTTTTTAATATTTTGACAATGAATTGTTAAAATTAAATTTCATTTATATCATACTAACAATCATCCAAATTAGCGATATAACGAATAGTTTCCGTTCGGTTGTTACCGCAAACACAATAATGATTAAAACGACTAGAAGTATAATAATAAGGAGAAAATTTGGAATTGAATCTAAAGTGAATCCATAATCTATCAGGCCTCGTACACAAATTACCATTGTTGCCACCAAGAATAGCACCAGCAATATATATATCCATGTCTTAAGTTATGCATACTTTTACTTTCATGTTTTTTTTATGATTTCACTAATGGTCAATTTGGTGAAATTATGTTATTACAATAGCTTTATATTACATGGAAATACACTATCAAGAAAAATCGTTTTATTCTTGCCCTTAATATGAATTTTTCAAACTTACTATAATCGGTACCGTAAGCAATGTGTTGGTTTTCTTATCATTCTTCGTATCACCACTATTATAATTTTTAGACATTTTTTTGTTAGAGAATTTTTTCTTAAACTTTCTCTTTCCTTGAAACTTTTATAAATCAGCTTTATCGCTTAAAATCCTGCAAAGACAACTTCCTTACAGGACCTTACAATACTCATTGATGCAAAGCGACCACTCTAACTGATATAACAAAGTACCAATTTTCCCTAGTGATCAGTAGAGCAATGAAACTAGTTAATAATTAATATAATTTATATTCTCCTGCTTTTTTTTGTTTTAAATAAGTTGTCTTTTTTTTTGAGAATTTAACATAGCTCATTGATCAATAAAATATGCTAATTTTAGCATATATAAAAAGAGCGAAGACATTACAACTTGTCTATTTACTTCATCGTCTTTTATTAACAATTAGCTTATTGGCATGGCATTTGTTTTCATTAGTAAATGCTTCCTTTATTTGATCATTTATTGTTTCTCAGTAATGTTTCGCTGAAAATTTTCAACTTTATTTATATGATGTTTAGTTTTATAGGTAAATTATGGATTGTAATTACCATCATTTGTTTATTATATGCAATCGAGCCAATCAACGGGCAATCATCTTCCACGAAATCAAAAAAACGACGCTATAAATTGATTCCGTTTTATGATGGTGATGTAAAAATTAGCGATTCCAATAAACCTGTAAGATTTCTTTAAAAAAGATGCTGAAAAATCAAACTTCTTATGGCTAAAAATTTAATCTCATCTAATTTATCTGAAAATAAAAAAAATATTTTTATTTGTGCTAGGATTTTTTGACTTTTTAAGCTATTTTCATAATTAACTAACTATTCGATTTGTCTCAGGAAAACAGACTGAAAATTCTTACTAGTGACAAGCCTACAATAATCCAAAAATTTCAACTAAATCCTGTGATCCATGCAATGATTTATCGAAATCATTTCCTCTCTCTTACCTCTGCTCTCTCCTAGTAAGAACTCTGCTTTAGTGCATTTGTTGTAAAGTATAAATGCTTCTTTGTAAATTGCATAAATGAGAAAATTATTCTACTAATCACTTCGGGTTTAATAACTACTTGATTGAATTGAAATTTATTAAAAAACTTCGAACAAGATATTTATTCACAGTTAAGTGGAATTCCGATCAACCAACAATAAATTGGTCATTTATTTACTGAATTAAATAATATATTAATTAAAAATGTGATAAACTTATTATAGTAATAATAAGTGAATGAAGATAAAAACTCTAATGCTGTCAATAATTCTCTTTATGATCCCTTAACATTGATATTTAAATTCACAGACTGAAATAATTACAAAAAAAAAATACGTCAAGCTAAAGAACAATGTAAACAGAATATAGACATCTTTTCACGTTACATATTTTCTGAAATTTCGCTTTTTTGTAGGTAAATTACTTGATTAAAACTTTTTTTTGCCTTCACTAATTCAAAATGGAATTGACAGGCTCTGATCCAAGATCTTTCAATGCTAAGCCATGTTTTGAATAATACAGCAAATACGGTCTTTGGCTCCAAGAATATGGTCCGCGATTTATTGACATTTTTTGTCGACTTAGATCAAATTATGATGTTAGCATATTTTTCTTTATTAAAAAAGAAAGGAATCACAAATTTCTAATTCTGTAGTGCACTTTCAAATGACTGAAAATGACCACTAACTCAAAAATGAAACTTTAACAAATTTTTTAAAGACAATGGTTAATTCTTTTCCTGATATGCTCAAGCATTTTTCACATGGCTGCATGCGCTTGCATTGGTTGCTGTGCGTGTTACATTTTCAAAAGTGAAATTCGAAGCACACTTAAGGTGAAATTTGAAAAGCAAAAAATAAAATTTTAAAAACTTGGTGATTTGGCGGAATTGTAAGGATATAAAGTCCAAGAAGTTTCAGAGGCAAAAACAAAACAAGTGTTTATTTGAAAAAGCAACTTTTTAAAAAATGATTATTTTGTAATTTAAAAAAAAGTGTTGAAAAACCTTGATTTGCAGCGAAATTTTCATGATCATGCAGTTAAAAGCAGTTATTCTGATTATTTTAGTTTGCAAAACGGCAAACTAAAGATGAATCGAATGAAGTGGCACATAGTACAATGTCCACTACGCAGGTTCCTACGAATCCTGATACACAATCAAACCATGGTTTGTTTTGAATTTGTTCTTCTATATGCAAAATATACCAGTGCACTAACATAGAAATTGAAATGTTGTTTTATTGTTAAGCTAGCCAAAAGTAGTATTATTTAGCCAAAAGTAGTGTTACGCTAATTTTGGCTAGCTAGCTGAACATTAATCTAATCGCCTAAAAAGTGAAATCTACAAAAATTTTAGTCCAAAACCTCATTTTAAAAATTTTAATTCAAAACCCCTTTTTTCCTAATTTGAAACTTGCAGTCGGAGAATTTAGAGAATTAATTAAAATCTTTAAGACCTGAAAATATTTGGGATTTAAATTAAAAGAAGCTTTTTTAGTAAAATTGGAAACCAAACTTTAGATATGAAAAATTTATAAATAACAATAACCATATCATTAATTTCAATAAATTTTCTAGAGTATCTTCCACAGTCTTCATCATTATAATTTTTCAATCAGTAAATCTTTAAAATCTTCAGAGATCAAAAAAAGCAGCCCTAACGAATAAAGATTTGGAACGCTGATTTTCGAAATCAAATATTTTTCATATTGTCCGTTATTCGCAAAAAATTTGTGCAGTGGTGGAAATAAAAATTTCACAAAATTTAAAGATGAATAAAATCAGCAACAAAGTTCGTTTTTGTAACGGTCGTTTAAGTTTTTGCCAAAATTCAGAACATTTTATGCATAAGCAAAATTTGAACTTATGCAAGCGTTGATAATAAAGGCTTGTATAAAATATCAACGTATTAGACATGGTAAAACTCTAGAAATTATATTTTGATTCCTTTTTTTTGCAAAAACATTGCTAATATCCGGTGCGGAAGTGAGATCACAGGATGCATAACTGAATTATATTTCTAAGAGCAATTGCTTTCATAATGATGTTCGAAATCACTGCTTAAACGACGTTTTCCAAACATTCTTTTCAGTTTATCATCACCGTCGAAATTTGATTCGGAATTCTAAATTTTTTAAGCAATAAATTTTGCAATGTAAAAATATGTTTAATAATTGAACTGTAAGGCAGACACTGTCAACAGTAACCACAGAATCTTTGATTCCAAAAAAAAATGACTTAATTAGACTGAAGCATTATTCCTTTTTCTTCAAGAAATTTTTCTTCGAAAATTCCTTACCGATGTAATTTGCATTGTTCATAAATATTTGGAAAATAACGAATCATTTAGCATTATCTATTTAATTTTTTAAAGTTCTTGAAAAAAGAAGCGCCAGTAATGATAGATCCTTCGCATTCAAATTTCTGGGTCATATCATTCAACAATCTCTTCTATTTAGACTTTAACTCTCTCAGTAAACAAAGTTGTTGATAATAAATTTTATAGAAAAGTACTATTAAGATTAAGAAACAGTTAAGAAATAAAAATTTTAATTGTATCGGTGTAGTATCTGTATTTTTTATAATAATACGAAATAAACATTAATACCTTTCGTTTCGTAAGCGTTTCGGAGACACGCCTTAACTGTGATAGATTTCCTGAATAAGGCGAAGAACCGAGCAGCAATCCAATAGCGCTCTGTTGATTCCTAAATCAGAGATGATGGCTTCGGTGTTTCGATTAATTCTTTTTAAAAGTTTAAATTGCTGAAGTGGAATCAAACTGAACTGTAAAAGTTGGAGTAAAAGTAAACCTTAAGATAAATTGCCCTAAGACAACTTTAAGACATGTTTTTTGACGAATCCAACTGAGCGAGTCCAAGTGATTGACATACATTTAGTCAATAATATTTGAAAAATTCCAAAAGTAAAAATATACCGTGCCGCACGAGCAATTTTAGTAACTTTAATGGCATTGAGGTAGGAGGATACCGTGAGCTGTAAATATCGGCAGAAATCTGTTACAAAAAGATCAAAATCTGGATTGAATTGAATTGAATTGATCAGACTTGATTTCGAATCTGAATTATTTGAAATTCAGCGCTTCTTTTTTCATAATACTAATTGAAATGCTAAACGAAATCTTTGTCTAGCAGCACACCATGTATTTCAGGAACCAATGATAATGGAGAATCTTTATGGAACATAATAATACCACAAAAAGTAAAATAAGTGAATGAATTAGCTAGCAGAATTTATCCGAAAGTAATGCAGAAATCTTGATGACAGTTAAAAAAGTTTTATCATTGTTTTCATAAAGGTCTGCAATACTTGTTACCTGACAAATTGAAATCATTTTTGCCGACCATCAAATTAATGTTGACAAGTTCATTCAACCGTTCTAAAATTTCGTTTCCAAAATATGTCCAAGGACCAGTTTCAAATTCCATCTGCAATCTACATTTTTATGTCAAGGACAGCTGGATCAGTGTAATAGTTCACTACGATAAATACATAACATTAAGTTCTATTAATGATACTAATTTCCTTATCATATCATAATCTATTTCAGATAATGAAATTTCTGTAGAATTTCATATAATCTTTACATTTCTCAATTTAACAGTAGCGCGACCTTCCAGAATCACTATGAAACGAAATGCCGGCTTATTCATGGAATATATCGATACTGTTTCACGTTGTTTTGTTGAATAACCTATTATCCGTGGTGAGCGTGACATATCAATCTGAAAGGCATCAAAATTTAACAGAATGCAACAATACCTTGCTTTGCTAATTTTTTAATCACTTGACTATCAAGCAAAGTTGTTACCTGTCTTACACTATGCTTAATCAAATATGTCAAAGCTCGTCGATCGATATACTTATCACTGAAGAGCACATGATGTTGTTGCAAAAAATGTATTATCATTTGTTCCATACGTACCGATAATTCTTTACTGTACTCTTCAGTTGTTAATATTTTAGTGAAACATGGTTCCTGAAATTGAAGGTCTTTCAATAAACGATTCTGCCAAGTATCATATTTCTCATCATTGTAATTGTCCCTTTGAAAAACGAAATTATCAGTTGATTAATGCTCACCTTAACACGTTTTCTTCTCGATCTGTACGTATTATCAATAACCGAATCGCTCTCATCAATAATTTCCGCTTGCAAAATTTCCTCCACAATATCTTCTAATGTCACAATACCGAGTAAATTTTTTTTCCGTCGATTTATTTTTCGATCATATATACTATGCACACTTTCAACAATAGCTAAATGGTACTTACCCTAAAAATTTTAAAAACTGCGTCAATTCTAATTTATATTACCGCATTTTCAGCGGTTTTACTCAAAGCATGAAAAAGAAAAGTATTTAGATGAGTCTCAAATTCAAATAAACTTGCTGATTTGAATTCGTCAAGCATAGAACTCAACGATTTGCTTGCTTCAACGAATCTCAGTGGATAATGATGAAATTTGCAAATTGTTTTGGCGGTGAAATTATCTCTCGGATCGATTAGAGCCAAATCCTTCACCATGAGAAGACCTTTGATATTGTTCCTATCATTATCCTAAGCTATTCAAAATAACTTGAATTACTACCATTAGTAAAGGGAGATGAAATTTACTGATACTTGCCATATTATGAGTATGAAATTAGAATAATCAAAAATTAATCGAATAAAATAAAGAGAACAATTGGGTAGTTCATTTCCATTCTTCTCATTTACTGACTGTTCATCAAAGACCATGAATAAAAATAACAAAACTAAATATCAAAATATGAATTAAATCTTTTGATCCAAAAAGAAAGGAAATTATAAAGCTGGATTATATATATATATAAAATGTAATACTGAAATAATTAGAATTTAAAAAGGAATGAATTTTAACAAAAAGCAATACTTATGAATAAAATTGTATCTCGGACATCACGATAAACGATTTTTCTTGCATAAAATTATTAAAATATCTTAACTAACTGCATAGATTGGTATTCTGGAATAGCCATGTCTCATAATTTCAACAATTGTCGTTGCGCTGATGATCGTATCTTCAGATAACATAAATACGTCCTGTTGCGTAAATGTTTCAATGAGGTTTGCACTTTTTTCAAGTGATTTCCCGAGAGGATTTCAAAAGTTGTGCCGCGAATGATAAAAACAACGGACAGGACCAAATTTATGAAATTTACATCTGGTTAATTCTAAATCATAGTTGCAAGATTTACGCCAGAAGAGTCCTAGTCTAAATTAAAGTTATGGATTTAACTATCAGATAAGCCTAGATTAAAAACATAAAATTTACTCCAGCAAAAATTTAAATCAAAGTTACTAAATCTGAACAAGAATGTGAAAAGTCGTTGCGATTTTTTAGCAGAACGAAATAAAAATTTAAAGTTTTGGGTGCAATAATCGATATAAATATTCAAATCAAAAACCTCAATTTTAGTGAGCACATCACCCACTGTTTTCTCGCTTATTTCCATTGCACCAACAGCTATTTTCAGATCAGCTGCTAACTCTTGATTCTCTTCGCATGCAGTCATTTTCATTAAATTTATTAGCCTTAAATCATATTAATTGTGTGATTTTATAATAACTCATTATTCCACTCGCAACAAAATTCCAAATAAACAATCATTTAAAATGAGATACTGGTTTAGGTTTGAAATATTAATTAAAAATATTACTTACTTACACCGATCGTATACCGGAGTATCTTCACCCAGAAAAATATCTAAAATTTTGCTGATTGGATATGAGAAAGGAAATGTGAGAATCATAAATGTCCGCGTCAACCAAATTGTGTACGCACCAACTGCCAGGCCTTTCCTGATGATTTTATTTTACATTTATGTTAATGTTTTTATAAGAAATCTACAAAGAGTATTAATAAGAATTTGGAAATATTTCATTCTTTTATTCTCTGAATTTTCTGAAAATTCGCTAATAACATTAAGCAACATAAAAAATCAAGATTCATGATTGGAATGTTTATTCATGACCAATAAAAATTTTTTTAAATAATTATAAATATTTTCTGATTTCTTCAATTATTTTTGCCAATTTTTGCCTCAAACTTACTGACTACTATTCATAAGCAATGAAAATCTGAATTAAGAATTATGTCACAATTTGTATGGACTTTCATCAACTCACTTTCTTACTAAATATAGTACTAAATGAGATTTTATTGACATGATAAATCTGCAAAAATAATATCTACATGTACAGACTAAGCAATTCAAAAAAATAGTTTAAAAACTCTGCATCAAAAATTTTAAATTTCCTATTAAAAGTTAGTTTAGTACCAACATTAAGCTATTAAAAGTATCGAAAGTGAAAGAAAAGCTATTAAAAAAAGTTTTAAAAGTTGGCACATTTTCTCATTGCTAGACAGAACCACTTTTCACTATTCCATTATATTTAAAACAGACTACCCACTTACTATGGACTATTTTATTGAAAGTTCATTTTCTGCACCAACCTTAGCACTAGTTTTATCGATATCCGATCATTTTCTCATCTCCCTTTAAATCATAGCAATATTTATTAGCCTCCTACTAGCTGCAAAATTTCTACAACTTATTTATTTTTAAACTTCGAAGAATTAATGTTTCACGTTTTCAAAGCTTATGAAATCTAGCAATTCCAAAGAAATAATTCAAAAAAATCAATTCAAAAATACACTTTATAGTTTTATATTTGTAATATTGAAGAATTTATCTTAAAAGTTATCTAAGAATCCTTTTCATAACTTATTTCGGTAATACTGATGAACTGGAAGCCTTAAGAGGGAATAACTTTTAATATAGGAAGTTCATGGAATATTGCTATTCTCAATGCCAGTAGTTGAAATTCCTTTCATATTTATTTCATTCCTCTAAATTAGTTTTCTGTCTTTTCTTTAGATATCTAACTTTTGTTAACTGTCAAATTAATTGAATCGAACGGACTACAAAAAAACTCTTTTTAACAAAGAGTTAAATACTCCAAATCAAAATTGAAAAAACTGTGCTTAAAGGTCCATTACATTATCAAAATCATTTGATGTAACTGTTTCAAATACTGCTACTTTATTTTTAAGGATAATAAGTACTTAATATCTACATAAATAAAACTTACTTGACACAGATACTTTGTGGGATGATTTCACCGATGACAACGATTCCAAAGGATGAAATAATGAGTGCAACCATTCCACTGGTCATATCCTCGAACAGTATTGAAATTGCTGCATTGACCACTACATTCATGATTAATATTGTACACAATAGATAGTTGCCTGATTTGCGTACCGGCAATATGGTTTCTGCATATTTCCGTTCCGTTTTTGAGCCTAAAATATTTTCCTGAACTAAGTTATGGTTATTTTTCCTTTCAACCGGCTAATTATGCTTCATGAATTGGGCAAGCTCTTAACCAAGTAGTTCCCAAGTTATCTAAAAAGGCATCCTGTGTAGTAAAATTTTTTAACTAAAATATTAATAGTCATGCCTTTCTCAAAATTTATAGCTGAAACCTTCTCATAGTTAAACCAACTTAAAGGAAAGATATTAAATTTTCAGCTTAATACAGTAATTTATAATGTCAATTTTCAGTGTATGCAAAAAATGATCAAGAATCAGAGGTCAAATTATTAATATTTTTTATAGTAATAAGCGCCCCAGTTTAATAAACAATCTTTTATTAAAAACATATTTTTTTCTTTATAATCATTATTAGTGCATGTTGAAAGAGCTTTTTAAGTGATTTATGTCAAAAGAGTGACATTAATTAGTATCTTAATTGATGCTCTTCGTTAAATCTCCTAGTGAAAGTAAGTTAGAAATTACCGCATTTTTGTACAAGCATCAATTCCTGAGGTGAAAGAGCCATAAGGCCCAAATTAAGACCTGAAAATAAAGCGGACAGACAAAACAGCACAAAAATAATAGTGATCTGCAAATACAGAGGTAGATAATATATGCGAGTTGGTGTTTCCGTAACTATTGAATTACGCGATTCGTCCATCTAAACTGTTGATAATTAAAAAAATAAATTTAGTGAATATTAAAATATAAATAAGCAAAATGTTAACTATTTGAATAAAAATCGCTTGTTACAATTTTCAAATTAATTTGACAATTAATTAAATTAAAGAACATCTTAGATTTTTCTACAAGCTGTAGGATAGCTCTGTGGTCCGTTCAAACTATTAATGCTGAAGTAACAATATGAAAAATCAAATTTAAAACACTCATCATAATCATATCTTCTTCTTCTTCACTTGAATCCTTCTTGCTCATTCGTTCCCTATAGCAAATGTGGTACGGTTCATCTGATCTATAATTTAAAATTCAATTCATTCAATCGTTTTGAAAGTTTGAGCAAAATTTTAAATTAAAATATATTATTATTGATCTGAAATGTACCAAAATTGGATAGGAATTTCATAATATCAAACTTTTGCTCGGAATTAAAGAAAAATTGACAGGACATACTCAGCAAAATATGCGACAAAATCAAGTCGTTTAACGGTTTGGATAAGAAATTCAGGACGAGAAATGTTTATGACCGAATTAAAGCAATTATCTGTTGTAAGTGATATGACACCGATTTTATCAAGATGATAACCAAACATTACAATACGTGCTTGCGAATCTGGATAAATTATTGTAGCACCTGATTCACTGAAACAATAAAAATCGACTTCGCTGCAAAGTTACAATAGTTTGTTTTTATTTTTCAATGTTTTTATTTTACAACCTATTTTTCAGTTGTTCATCTTTTAAAATGAAATGTAACTTTATAACAACATTTCAATTTCGCTCGATTTAAAATTCTCTTTAAAATTGTCAATACAATAGAAGAAGATCATTGAAACTTACGAATAGCTTATTGGACTACTTTTACTTGGCATGCTGACAACTCGTATCCCCGAAACGTAAGGTTTTACTTTGTATGTTACAAATTTAATTTCAACTTCCTGGAATAAAATAACTGTTAAAACCGGTAAAAAGTGAAAAATAAAACCATAAAGAAGCAAATGAAAAATAGAAACCATTAATTAAATTATATTTATGCAAACTGAAAGTTGCATTTCAAATACGAAACAATTCCTGCAAATAAAAAAAATGACCTGATGTTTAGGGGAATCGATACTTGATGCTTTTGTATAAGGTGTGAAGAAAGCAACTGTAACAGTTGCGAATGCTATCATCATCAAAACCATTTTCCAAATTCTTCTAAACATTGACAGGCAAAAAGCAGAAATTTTATTGATAAAGTTAAATCGTCAACCTAATTTGAATCCCTATTTAATTATCCAATGAATATGAGCAAGAGGAAGATTTCTAATGATTATGATTTTTACTTCTTGGAAATGAACTTCTCTAACATAATGACCGTCATCTAACATGAACTAACAAAGATCTGTAATAAAAACAATACAAGAGCCAAACATGATTTTAATGATTATTTCAAAGTTTATATTTAAGATCGAATTATTGGTTGGGAAAGTATTCCGGAATTTTAATTCAAACGACTACCGGTTGCAGATTATTCTGCGATCAAATTGGAGCATTGTTCAAATTAATAACATAAACTAAGAATAATATAGTAGTCCTGATTTGAAAGTTTTTGATAAATATGGAAATTTATCCCTACAAGTTTTTTGTTCTAAAGATTCCGCACAACACGAAGTACGCTTCAACTGGCGTCATTTTTTGATTCTTCTGCGCATCGACACCAATGCAATAAAATGAAATAAAACGACTGATTTATCAACAAAAACTTAGTTTATCAACAAAAGTATACATACATAAGCAGACCAAATAAATCATTAATAAAATGAAAAAGAAAAAAACAAATGCCATAATTATGAATGAATATGAAGATAAAAGAAATAAAATTTTCCGACTAATAAATTAATTTTGCTTAAGAAAAAATGAAGTAAAATAATTGTAATTAAAGATGAAAAAAAAAAAGACTTTTTGTGACATTATGTTATTAGATTTAGTGATATAATTTGCAAGAAGGAATATCTATTGCTTAGAATTGTCAAATTTATCAATGATAAATATCTTATATTGTAGTTATGATAGATTACAGTAAACATATCGATTGATTTCTAAATTGAAGAAGTTGAATCTCGTTCTATTCTGTTTTGAATTAAATTCCTTTATTAGTAGTAGGAAAAGTTCATAAAAATGCAATGAAGAAATATTCGGAATTTTTGTAAAAATGAAAAGAACCGCAGATATTTGTAATGAATGGGAAAAACAAATGCGCCGCTTACCTGGCAGCGCCTTCTGTCATCGGTGTTGTCATTTGGTAGAGTTGTTGGTATGCAACAAATCGTTGTCACCTGCCTCCTTATCGATGAAAGACATTGTATACATCACATCGATATAAATTGCAAACTGGTCAATGATTTTATTTTTCATCCAAAAAAGAACAAATTTCAAGGTTCAACAACAAATGGATGTAGATGAAACGAGTTTTTGAGGTGACTTTTAATCACTTGAAATTTTACAAAAATTTTCATTAATCCTTTAAATTCAGATGCTTAGTGATATGAATGTTTTGAATTTGGAAGCCGAAAAGTAAGTAGTTAGATATTTAGTCAAAATAAATATAATACAGAAATGAACAGTCATAGGAAATATACAAAACTTTGAAGGATGGAATTTGCATACTGATAACATCCAATTCTATTTGATTAATTCTGAGTATTGCGTTGTTAAATTTTTTTTTATTGTGTAAACAAAATTTGAATTTTTGATCGATTAACAACCATCAAATAGTTCAGCAGTAAGAATAAACGTGTTATGCGTAAGTCTTCTTGATTTAGAGATATTTATTCTTGTTTAAAGCAATAAAATGATTCACGAGTAATAAGATCAGAGTAGATTAATAGGTTGATTAGTAGATCTTACCAAAAAAATCTGAGGAAATTCGGAGGACATTATTCATCCAAGAGAATTGAGGATAGAACAATCCCGAACGGTGGTCTAAAATATTTCTAGCCTTAAATATTTCCCTTTAATAATTAGGAAGAAAATTACAATAATGGAGCTTTATTGATTACAGCAATTTGGTATGGTATTGTTATAAAAAGATTTTCCGTGGACGAAATTTGGTATTAAATGTCTGTAAGAGCATAGAAGAATGCGTTGCTAATAAACTTTTGATAGGAGGAATTACGAATGAATGTTTATGTAATGTTTTATTCTTGGATGTGTTACATGTAAATACAGAATTTGATACAATAAATTGATTAAGTTAAATGAAGGAAAGTATTGGTGTTGTTACCAATAAGGAGAATGAGCGGAAAGATTACTGAGCGGAATGCAATTCAGTTTAATGAGTGATTCCGGATCACAGATGTTAGTCTTTTATATTGTAGACAAGTGGATTATCGAAGCTTCTTTTCCAACATTCCGGTATTGTATATACACTTAGTTATAAGACCAAGGATTTCACAGTATTCTGTTATAGAACCTAGCTATGAACTTACAGTGTGCCAACGATTTCGCAGAAATTGCATAGGAATTTAGCTTATGATCTGGAAAGTTTAAAACAATTTATTATTTTAGTTTTTAGGTGATAAATTATTTGTCATACAACAATTTCAACTTGGAACAACTTATACTGAGAACTCATATTACAGATTTANGTGCCAACGATTTCGCAAAAATTGCATGGGAATTTAGCTTACGATCTGGAAAGTTTAAAACGATTTATTGTTTTAGTTTTTAGGTGATAAATTATTTGTTATACAACAATTTCAACTTGGAACAACTTATACTGAGAACTCATATTACAGATTTATGTTTGACTCTCTTCTTTATAATTTTGAGGACCAGAAAATTTAGAGAATTTTTCGTTTTTACTATTGCTGAATATATCAATCATTGCTGCTTTATGCATTTATTTCACTTTCTGACTTTTGAAAATTTTAATTAACCTTTGTTGTTGCATTTTTCTTTTTTATTTATTCAATATTTTTTAATATACTTTTTTCTTATGTTTATACAACAATCGCCATTGAACTGGACAAAGTTCCAGCATGAAATATAAATAAGATTGGGAAGAGAATTTCGGTAAATAGAGATTGAAATTGTTTAGAAATAGTGATGGATTGTTACTTAATTCAACAAGAAAGAAAAAATAAAAATGGAAAATTGTTAATGGACTTTTGCGACGCATTTTAACGAGTGCTTATTTTTTTCAAAGTTTGATTGATGGAAACAGTAAACAAGTTCCCAGAGATCGATTATTAACTGTTCTTTGATAGAATACAGCTGTTTAAATCAATTGGTTTTTATTGGTTTTAAGGAACACCCACGGATGAAAACTTTTTCAGTTTCCAAAGTATGTTAGCTAAGAATGTCTAAGCTACTGATTTGGATAGACAAGTTTTATGAAAAATAATTTCAACGGATTAATTGTCTAAATGATGTTCTAAGTTGTAAGCACAGAAAACCATACTTTTTCTACAATATCTCCTTTCTCCTTTCAATTTTATAATGTGCGGGAAAGTTAATGATCGGTAAAAATCTGTAGACTGACACTTGCAACCTTTTCGGGTTCTAAATCGTTTTCAATTTATTAGATTAGTCCGCATTTTCATATTTTTATGAATTTATTTAAGGAATTATATGTACCTAATCAGTCGTCGAACTGTGCTACTGAAATTGCTCAAAGAGGCAATGAAGCGACAGATTCGACTCATAATTCTGATAAGCGAGTAATTTGATTACTCGGTATGATTTGAATGCTCAAGAAAAAGGGAATTTAAGATTCAAAGAGCTTAATTCCTGAATATTCTCGGGATGTAATAGAAATGAGAGGAAGAACTGGCTGCGTTTAGCTACTAGTTTCTTATATTGGATAAACTTTTTGAATTTATTCAGATAATGTTAAATTTCTTTTCTAAACATAAGATATATTCGAATTTAACCGAATTGAGAAAAGTTGAACAGGAAAAAGTTTTGAGGAAATATAAAATGTAAGAACTGCGTAACTTCCAACCGTGCACTACATGTTCATTAAAGTATCATTCAGTGCTATTGGTTTAGTTGTGATGGGTCGATAAGTTCTCATAATTTGATGTGGATAAAAGAAATGATCGTAGAACTGTAGAAAAGTACAGAAAAATGAATAACAATAAAT
>JARVGP010000806.1:18116-29247 GCA_029876185.1 Mansonella ozzardi | reverse complement strand
CATCCTCTCTTTTAAAATTGCTTACCGTAGGTGCACACAGGAGCAAATGTTCATCTGATTTTAAAGCAGAATCGCACAGTCTCGACTGAATCCGATTAAGAGTCTTGAATCCTTCGAAAGCTAGTTGTGCATACTTCGGCAAGTCAGCTATAGCAACGAGTTTCTGAAATGGTTCGTTGTAAACAACAAATATTTTCAACTCAAAAAATTGTGAATTTCCTTTTTAATATAATGAAATCAAAGATTTAATATTTTGGAGAAATTCACCTCATTTTCCTCGAATGGCTTGGGTTTAAGCGCTGGCACATGAACTTCTTCATAACTTTTTTTCTGCTTACGATAGGAGCCATCCGGCAAATGACAACGCTATAAAATTATAACATAATTTCTGAGCATTTTTAAAATGTCCGGTAAGTGATGAACAAATTAATAAAATTATACATTTTTAAACTTAATAACTTTGGATGAATCACTGATCTTTGTCGATTTCTTTAGGAAAAAGAGTTAGTTTGGTATCCCTAATTTTAATCAAACAATAATGCGCACTTCTGATGGCAAACATTTCCAGACATTAAAATTAAGGATGCCTGTTAGAACATATAAGGTAGCTCGAATACACGCATCATTCAGTAACACATAATATAATTGAATCTTGGTAAATCATAACTTCGTGTTATTTTCGAAGAAATCTATGTACAGTGAATTGCTCCTCATTTAGAACATATTTGCCAGATAATAAACTACNTAATCATTAATTTGTTTTTTAATTTTTTTTTTTTTTTTTTTTTTTTTTTTTTTTTAATTCAATTAATGTCAAAGTAGTTGAATTGCAACCATTTACACTCACCTCTTCTATAAAAAGGTGTATTTCACTTAAAACACCTTATTTGAAATCTATTAAAATGTTACTTAAAACACACTCAGTTTACCTTATCATCGTCATTATCATCCTTTTAAGTCATTCTTATTAGCGGTATTGCAGAAAAGACAATGCGAAGAAAAAATTGTTAAGTTGAAAAACTTCAATTTGTTTTCTCTTTTTTCTTCCGGCAAATTTTGAAACTACTGGATATTAGCTAGCAAATAATTTGAAATAATGTGGGAGAAAAAAGATGCAACAAATCTACACCAGCCGCAGCTGCACCCAATGCTTCATATTCGTTATCCATTGTTAATTTTCCGTTTTCGGAATGAAATTACCGACCGTACAGAAACAAATACAAATATTGATATGAAATGTTGACAAAAAAATGTACAATTATATGAAAAACACAATTGTATGTTGCAAACAGCACTTCTCAAATTTAAAATTTCAATTTATCGAAAAACGAACTCATAATCCTGCTTACCATTTTTAAATTCAAACACCATTCAATAAGTTAATTGATTTTTTTAATTGGCTGCGCATCTTTGATTCGATAATCGCAACTGACTGACTAAATTGCTGCCAATCTATGGTTTGTCGCGAATAAATCCCACTATTTCGACCTCATAGTTGTAATATTTAACATATTTTGTTATAAAACAATTCATTAATTTATATACTTGTCAAACAATCAAATACTCTGATCCCTTATCCATTGATTTCAGCGAACTTTGTATTATTTTAAAACTTTCTTTAGCATTAATTTAAAGATTTCACGGGAACAATAAATTTTATTTCATTGATAAAAACAAAATTTCATAACAAATCAAAATGCTTTGATACTTTTTAATAATAAAACCAAAGATCTAAATCTGTAACAAAGTGGAAAAAATTCCGTATTTTTATTGCCAATTTTATATGACATAAATATAACAATATATTTGATGTTTAAAAAAAAAGGAAAAAAACAAAAGATTATAATCATACGATGATGACCACTATCATATCACCTCAAACACTCTTCTGCTTGTCCAACTGATTTCTTCCTTTCTTGTTTTTTGCTCGTAATAACTGCAATTCACTTTTATTGTTATTTGTTAATTCAGATAAGTGTTCGATGCAGTCTAGACACAAAGTGGAACATAATGAACATGGAAACTCTAATCAAAGTGTTTACTTTTATTCTTTCAGGTCCAGTCGCGATTTTCATGAAATCTTCGTCCGTAAATATCGATTTATTTTTCGATTTTCTAAAATTCCGCCGGTAATCTCGTACTCCATCTAAAAATCAAATATATACAGAGAAATAGATTGTAAGAGTAAAACTTTTTTAACCATAACTCTCACTTAGAATCTCATTTGCTGCAATAAACTAAAAAAAATGTTTGGGATGCTTAATAACAAACTTTATATCAACATTCGTGAATTCAACAGTCAACGCATAGAAGATAACTTGAAGACTTCAATTTTTGGAAAAAAAATTATATAATTAAACAAAAATTGATAAAAGAAAAACAAACTATTTTGTTTACGCAATGAATGAAGGATTTTTTTCCGACAACGACTACGCTCATTCATGAAATTTATCATCTGTTCAGTTTTACCAGGATCCAATTTACAATTCTTTTCATAAATCATATATTTGATATTACGTTTTAAGATATTCGTTTTACGCTGTAAGCGACATTCTTCCAACAATGAAATATTCTAAAAAAGAAGATGCAAATTTGAATATATAGCTAAAAATAAAACAATGAGGTGCAATGAAGTACAAGAAAAAAAAAACAGTCCATGAAATAAAGTTTTTTGTTTACTATTGTAGGGAGTTTAATATTGTATGATTATTTCCAGAAAAAAGTCACGCTAGTTGCAAATCAGTTTAACATTACTACCACAGCACAGAGCTTTATGAGGGAAAAAATTCATGAAGATACTCTTGTACATCCTGCCAATCTCCAAAACAACTAACGATTATTTGAATTTCTTTACTAGAACCTCAAACGTACCTCAAAAATCCAGCAAAAAAAAAAAAAAAAATGAAAAAAAGTATGCTGTCTTAAATTTACACTTGAGGATATTGCTTTCTGAAAGAGGTGAACGATATCAAGATCATCAAAATTTACACATTTCACCACTGCTCTATTACTTGTTAATATTACCTTAGCAAGTTTCTTATTATGATTTATTACATTCCGTCTCTGCGCACTCGAATTCACGACGATATTATCTAATTCCGGATCGTATTCTGAAGTAGTTGCTGCAGCAACAAGCTGCTGACGATTTCTTTCTATTCTTGAAGGTTTTATTGGTTTCCGTATATTTGCTGTATTTCTCACGCCATCATCTAAAAATGAAGAAACTAAAAATACGAATAAACAAAAAAATAGTTTAGAATACTTCCACATAAAATGCTATGGAAAAGAAAAAAGGTTGAAAATTTTATTATCGCCAAACCAAATATGAAAACTGCAAACTTTTGTACAATGCACGATAAGTCAACGCAGTAAAATCTCCCAACTTATCATTATTGCTCTTTGAAATTCTACGGCCTCATCCGAAATTATTCCATATCGAGAATAAATTCAACATTAAAATACTGTCTAGCTTCATGTATTTCTTTTCGAAATAAAAATTAAAATTGAAATTAACGAACCTGCATCCACAAGCTTGATGGCCTCCCTCAACAGTTCCATCGACATTTCACCACACTTTGATTTACACACTTATCACACTTTAACAGTCGCCAAAAATGATTTACTAAATTTAACGCTATTTAAGATCCATATCCATAAAACACAATCTTGCTTTTTACCTTTTCAATAATCAGCTAGAAAACAGGAGCCTCTAACAATAATTGGCTATAATTCCACCTTCCATATATCAAACTTTAAAAATGCCTGAAATCCGAACTCAGAGCCAACATATGCTAATGTCAGCTGTGAAGGTTATTGATCACTAATGTAAATGATAATTCCCAAACTAGAGATTACTTCAATTAACACGCAACGCCTGCTACATTCCGACTATTATTCGACTCTTGCAGATAGCAATGTAACTTTTGTAATCCTCAAGTGGACAAATAGTCTATTTTTCAGAAACAACAAATATCGGTATCATCTGCTTGTAGAAGATTAATATGCTTGAAGGCGAAAACAAATCAACAGATTTATTTCATATGAGTAAAACATATATTTTTAGAAACGTAGCTTTGTAAAGTATTCAAATATTAGTAATGGTCATTGGGCAATCCAATTTTTATGCAGCATTTGAATTTGGCCCACGTTTTCTTCCTATTCCACCAACAGCTATATTCACAAACCGCCTGTTATATTGGATACGACGAGCTGCTCGACCTCAAAATATTAAATGAGATACAGTGAAACACAATCGATTAAATGAGACATAGTAAAGCATTACTCATCAAAGAAACTTGAAACTTCATAATCGAAATTCAAAAATTAGAAATAAAATCTTACCAGTCTTCTTCTTTTTCTTTTCCTGTTTTTCAACCTTTGGGGTTTGAGCTCGAACTTTTCCTGCTCGAGCTAACGAACCATGAACTTTGCCTAAAAGAAAATAGGAGATTCCAAACAATTTTGATAACTGAAAAAAAACCACTACCGACAGAATACTAGCCTATGTTGAAATTAAGGATAAGAAAAAACATGAAAATCATCGTCTTCAATACTGATAACATTCTAATAAGAGTCATAGAAATGATTTACCTCCAAGAAGTCGAAATGAAACATCAATCGTTGCACTGTCAGAGATTCCAAAATTTGTCAGTACTGCTTTGTCACTATCCAAAATTGTGGCACCACACGTCAGAAGCGCGCCATTTGCGCCTAATAATGCCTATAAAATAATAAAATCTCTATAAAGTGATATTATTTCCGCCGTTAATTTGCTAAGTCCAGATGATGAACAGAGCTGATTAGAAAGTTCTCATCAGTGTAAGAATTAATTCAATGTTTTTTCTATTTTCTATACAATCAAGAGCATTTTTCTATGCATTCTAACTGTTATTTCAACTACGAAATGGGAAGGTATGGAAACTGAAAAAAATACTGAATCAGCCAGCCGTAACCATTTAAAGAAGTAACAAACAACAGTTAAAATAGCCAATCAATTATATTTGGAAGAACTACAAAAAAAAATGATACCACTCTTTCTGACCACAATTATTTCAAATCAAATAGCAACAAACACTTTTGATTGATGGAAAAATAATAAAATGAAAACAACAGTGAAAATAATAAAATACCTAATTAATCTTAATACACTCAAAAGAAACAAACCTTAAGCTCAGCCACTGTGCTTGTTTCCGAAACACATATTGATCGCACTCCCTCGTCGATACCTCTCACAAAGATTTGCATTATTTTTAAATTCCTTTACTCGGCAGTCTTGACAATTCAATAACCTGTAAAACAAAGAGAAAAAGTGAAGTTTTACTGCTAATTCCTTTTCGAAACTTTAAAAGTATAGCACGAGTCAAATACTGCCTCTTTATCAAGCATCCAAAATAAAACCTGAAACAATGCTAAAAATACGTTCGTTTTTCCTACATATTTTGGGTTGTAATACCAAAATTATGTCAAAATCAGGTCAAACAGACAGGTGGTCAAAAAAAATCTTGAAAATCAAGAAAATCTTGCCCATCTCCCAAACAAATAATTTTATAAAAAAAAACCACTTGATCTCATAAATCATCAATAAAGTTATCATCAATAAGACCTCTTAGAATAATCAATCTCATTCCTTTGATTTTCAGAATAATTTCTGATTTCTTTAATCATAAGTTACTCTTGACAACTCCCAGTAAGATATCCCTAAAATTATCCAGAAAAAACCAGTGCAATCTTACTCAAAAATATAGGTTAGGTGTAACATTAGTAAGATATCCCTAAAATTATCCATGAAAAAACCAGTGCAATCTTACTCAAAATATAGGTTAGGTGTAACATGTAAAAAAATCACCGGGTAATATCCCGACAAAAATCACCGGACTTTCCCCGCGAAATCTCCAAAAGTTCACAAGACCAACAACTAAGGTACCACTACCTCACAATTAGGGAGCAAAGTTTAACCTTCAGTCAAGCACCAACTTCTGCTACGATGATGCTTGAGATGGGTGCAGGTCTCACAATGCAATTCAACGTTCCCATACATACTTTAATATAACAAGAGTTTAACACTAGCTAATCACTTTACGAGAATTAATTCTTACGGCAATCAATAAGTGAAAATATATTGTTCCCGTCTAATTTCATATATCCCCGCATAAATCGATAATTCAAATAGCAATACTATCATATCAGTTTACATGTTGATTTAGAATTAACTAAAAGCATATATAAAATAACAAAAAGAAAAACAAAGTTTTCCTCCAATTTGTCTGATAATTGAAATTATCTATTATTCCATTATCATATATTATATGTTGATCCTGTATTTTCAGATGGCATATGGATAGCTCACATGAGATATTCATCGAGGATTACCAGTTACCAGAATACTTTTTACCAGAAGTTACCAAAATACAGAGGATTACCAAAACACCAATCAGCGCATCGAACGGTAATTCTCGATACGCTTGATTGCTATTTGCTTGATGATTGCAAAATACAATCAAAAATAATTGATGTAATTAGATTTAACATTAATTTATGATTGATAATAATTATCAATTATGACACAAGCAATAGCGTTAATATCATTTTACAATAAATGCAAAATTATCAAGTATATTTCAAGGTAAGTTTAAAATAATTTCTGCACTAAAGTTCAATGGAAGAGAATTTCAACAGCAGAAATTGTTATGTTACAGTCGCAGCATTTGATTTTGGCATTATCAAAACTTCACATTACTAGATAATGATATCTAAAAATAATAATCAAATGATGGACGATGAATAAGGCTACTTATTCATAAATCGGAAATTACAAGTAAATCTCTTGTTAGATATTTGAATTGAAATAAATATACATTGATTAATTTTTTGGTTTTCTCTACATCAAAAAATTAATTTTTGCAGCGTAAGCATTATTGAAAGAATTTATTTTCCATAATACTTAAAAATAAAATAATGAATTAAATTGAATCTATCTAATATACAAGCATCTATAAACAAAATGATAAATTATATCACTGCTAAGGAAAAAAATAAGCAAACATCGAAATACGCGTAAATTATTATCATATACTGAAGCTTTCACCACAGCCACAAGTACCCTTGATGTTCGGATTGCGGAAAACGAATTCAGAGCATAGGCGATTTTCTACATAATCCATTTCACTACCTAACAATGTTAGCTGCGCTTTCGGATCAATCCATAAACGGGCCCCATCCTTAAAATCAACTTAGTAAGAGGTCACGAATAGAAGTAGAGGAAGATATTATTTAAGAAACAGAAATATGTATTGCACAAGTACAATTTTTCTACAAACAAATTGACAAAACTGTCCATTTAATTAAAAAAAAAAATCTTAATATCTTCAGATATTGCCTGTTTTTATATTTTACATGTTTTTTATTAAAAGTCTACACAGAAAATTTCTTCGGATTTAAATTAAATTAAAATGCATTATGTGCACAATTTTTCTTCGTGACCGAAAAAGTTAAACTAGAAACGTTACATTATCCAATTAATGGAAAGATGTGCCTCATCTCATTCAATAATAACAATTTGATTGAGTCATATGGCTACATCAATGTTAGATCTTGTTGGTGAATTCATCTTAAGTATCAATTAATTGGAACCAAAAAATCTCTTCAATACATTTTAAATAAATGAGTTTAGTAAAAAATGCACGAAATTCATTAATATTCACCTGGATAACTTCTTCATCAAATTTCGCTTTATGTTCAGCATAATCCAGTGTATACGTCAATCCATTACAACCACGTTGCCTTACGCTTATCTGCACAAATACTTTTTGCTTATCCTCTTATAGTATTGAATTTTTTTTTCAAATCATATACTGCACAACTACAACTTTTCCATAAACGAATTAAAAAAAAAAAAACTGTTCATTTAACTAAAAAAACCTAATATCTTCAAATATTGCCTGTTTTTATAATTTATATGTTTTTTATTAAAAGTCTACAAAGAAAGTTGTCTTTGAAGTTAAATTAAATTAAAATGCATTGTGTGCACAATTTTCCTATATATCGTTTGCTCCAGGCAACATAAACAAAATTGCTTGCTTTTCATCCTCACATTTCACATTCTCTCATCCTTCCCTTCCTTCCAAAAAAAACACTAAGATTCCATATGTATTATCAGATTTTTCAAAAATTTTCACGATATAACCAAATACGTAAATCGTACGCTAAATCAGCTACCCGAATCTTAGTGTTCACGCATATTGTTAAATTTTTCTTCTTATTTAACAAAATTTTCAATATCAGTTTTCAATAGTGAGACAAATCGAAAGGATACTTTTAATGCTGCTGTTCCCGGTTGCTTGCTAAGCAAATATTTCACACGTTTCACAGCCTCCGGCGTTAATAATAATGCAACCTTTGGTTGTACACCTTGACGAATTGTACCCTTTACGACGCGAGCTGCCGTACTAGCATGCCGTGAAATCATATGCTTCAACAGTTTTGAACTGATTTCTTCAAAAAGAATATTAATTTAAATAATAGACAAACTGAAAGAGAAACATATAAAAAGCAATGTTTCTTGATGAATCGGATGTAAGACGAAAAATACATATATTTGAGGAAATACAAAATTAAGGCAAATAAAAGGACATAAATGAATGAAATTAAAATATAAGATAGCCTATTTAAATATTAGCTTATTATAATTAAAAAAACTTCCATAAAAAATATCTATAAAAAATATTATTTCCCAAACTGACATTCAGTAAATCGCACCAGTTGTAGTTTTGAAAAAAAAGAGCAAATTTAAGATATAAAAAAAGGAAAACCTTCATTTTACATTGAACAATTAATGAAAAAAAAATTTATTTTTCACACGAACATATTCTACAGTTGATATACATATGAGCAACTTCTCCTTGCATAGAATAGTTAGTGAAAGAAACATATCCCAAATCAATCGAAGTGAATTTCAAATTAAATTATTGAAGTATTCGGTATTAATTGACTCAGCCTTCCAAAAATGTTTTCCATCAATATCTATCATACGCTCATCGCCTAAGGTGATTGAAATTTGGTTAACTAGCGAAAAAAACTATATCCTTATCATACGCTCATCGCCTAAGGTGATTGAAATTTGGTTAACTAGCGAAAAAAACTATATCCTTTTACCAAAAAAAAAAAAAATGTTAACAAACTCTTTGTTTCGATTTTCTTCATATAAAATTCTCCGAATTGCAAGGAGTTAATTAATTACTTGATGATCTGTACATATTCGAATGCATCTAAGATAAAGCTCTAGTTCTTTGGGACAAAACAGGAAAAATGGCACAAGTTATGAGGCAGAATTTAATTAATAGTTATCACTTATTTGAAAAATTCATGTTTGCAACGGAAGAAGTACTCCAACAGGCACACTGCTTCTATTTCCGTATTCATCATATTCAATAGTACACATATCAGCCGGACCCAATGATATCAACATTGATGGATAAAACTGCAAAAACAAGAATTGGACGCTTTTAACAATGAAAACGAACGAATATTAATTTAAAATATATTCCTAATAAACTTAATTAATATCAAATACTCTGAATTACATCAAATCCTTTTACCGACTTTATAACGAAAAATTATTATCGATAAATTTAGATGTCATATATCACCAGGCATTTCAAAATGTTGCAACATGTTCCATTTACCTACGCAGCAGTGATCGATGAAGCATCCAGTATATGAGTTGCTAATAAAATTAAAATGCAATCTCTATACTATATTTCAAATTTACAGATGGACAAAAAGAAGGAAAGGCTTCAATTCTGATTTTCCAAGATTATCTCCTATAGAATCAATTCAATTCTTTCAAAAACATTTCCGGCTGAATTTAAATTTTAGTTTATACTCGATATATAAAAGTTTACGTATCACAACCATCAAAATTAAAGAAAAAACACGTGCTTGGCCATCACTCCACGGTGCAAGACATTTGTCGCCAATTTTCCACGTCGAAGGCATTTTTTCGTTCGTCGATACATTATTGAAAGGTTGTTTCTGTTGCCGTTCTTGTTGATGGTACATTGGTCGATGAACTGTATTTCGCTGATAATCATGATTTTTATTCCCAATTTGCCGTGGAATATTATGATCTTTACTAATAACTGCTAATTCTTTATTAGCCGAAGAAATGTGCAATGTCGATAATTCTGCAAAACCAAACATACAAATATCAACTACATTTCATTAATGATAATGCCTGCGATATGGCAATAGAGTAATTTTGCTTCGAACAGATGTCATTGAATTATCGCATTTGTCATCATTCAAGTAATTTACTCTTGTAAGGAGTCAGTGACAACAAGTATCAGTCACTGATTACCTATGATAAAAAGACCAAACCATCTACAGTGGCTACTACAATCTTTCCAGCTTGTACAATCTAATCTAAGCTTCAATGCTCAAGCAAATTCTACGAGTTGCAATCTTAAAATTGACACATTAATTATCCTCAAAAGTAAGGAGATTAGTTTGGCTTTAAAATTAATGGAAAAAATATTATGGGATGATAAAATTTAGATTTTTCTCTATCAAAATAAGTGATCCAAAAATAAAAATTAATTTCTATAAATAGCGACAAGTTATGTAACCTCTGTTGGCCGCTAAAAGTGACTTTTCGTTCATGTAGTTCGATCGAAATTCATCATCCACTGCATCTGATCGAAATCCATTACGCATCACAGTTGTTGCACGATTTTGTTCACGCTCCGATCGCCAATTACTTTGTTTTCGATATCTATTTGAGTTCAAAATTTCGATCGTACGTGAACCAGCACTGTTATTAGGGTTTTGCCGATTACGAAATCCTACAAAATTTAACTTATTAGCAAGACGGGAACTGAAAGCTAAAATGTGGAAAAGTTCTGAAAAATAACCTTTCTCATTAACTCTATTTTTCCGCGGTCTATCCATTCCTTGAATTTCAGCATTTTGCGCATTTGCTTCAATTTTTTCCATCTGAAACTGAATCCCCGTTACAATAGTTACATACCCTGTGAAGTTTTTTTTTTTTTTTTTTTTATTAAAAAAAAAAAAAAAAAAAAAAAAAATTAAAAAAAAAAAAAAAAAAATTTATAAAAAAAAAAAAAAATTAAAAAAA